>CM022303.1:504332202-504513636 GCA_011799875.1 Thinopyrum elongatum
TGAGCCTTCGGTATCGCGCACGCTACTAAGCTGTCTGTGGGAACGAACGTCTCAGGCCAAGCGGCCGGCCACCGGGCCAACTCTGGCTGGCATCGGGGCAAAGAGTGGTGCAACTGTAATAAGAGCTGAGGTGGTCCCCGAGTGTCGCTCGGGGTAATCCGTGTTTGCATGGTGCAAAATTATGCGGGTGAGGAGCTCACATTGCTTTGACGCGGACGAGGCGGAGGTTGACGAAGACAGCCGGCGCGGCTTGGCGCTTGCGGAGCGCGCCGGTGCACCCGCTGGGTGTTGCCTTCGGGTGCTCGAAGGGGGTCCAGCCGGTCGGGCTTGACCAGCCAGGCGGCGAGCGGGACGTGGCCGAGTCGGCTTGGCACAGCCGGCCAGGCGTCGAGGCGGATAGGACGGGTCGCGGCTGGCCGTCCGAGTGGCAAAGCAGGCGGACGGGGAGCCAAACGTTTTTTTCTTCTCTTCAACCGACTGTGAATAGCCGGACGCACTCTTTTTTTTGGGCACTCGGCCACTTTTCCCAGCCGGCTACAAGGCAGTCGGCCTCTTCTTTTTCTTTGACTTTTCTTTGATTGGCCGCAGAGTGTGCGGGCGCAGGAGCCGGCCTGAGGGCTAGGAGGCGCGAGGCGCGCGTGGCGGGGGCCGGACGAGGCGGCGGCGCAGCCGACCGCTGCGAGTCGGCGTGGGTGGTGACGAGGCGGAGCCGGCCGCATGGAGCAGCCGGCACGGGGAGGAGCCGCCAACCAGGGCAGCGCGAGGCGGCGCCGGGAGAGCTGGCGGGCGGGCGCTGCGAGCCGGACGCCGGGTAGGCGGAGCCGGTGGTGGCCGAACGAGGCGTGAGGCGGAGGCGGAGCCGTCGGGCGGCCGGAGCCGCAGTCGGCCGGGGCGGCGGTGGAGGCGCTCGGGCGCGGAGACGCCGGCAAGGCGCGGGCGGAGCGGCGGGGCTGGCGGACGCGAGAGCAGCGACGGGTCGCAGGTCCCGGGACGGCGCAAGGCGAGGCGGACGCCGTGACGTGGCTGCAGGGGTGCCCGGGAGCGGACGTGCGGCCCGGCTCCTTCATTTTTTCTTTTTTTTTGGTTTGGCCGAGCAGCCGGTCCTGGTTTTTCTTTTCTCTAGTCGGCAGGAAAGCGCACAGGCACAGCCGGCGGAGAGGCAACCGGTGCGGGGTCGGGGTGGAGCAGCCGGCGAAGGGAGGCCGTACGAGGAGCGGCCGGCGCGGGATGGCAAGCCGGCCCGGGCGTGCGGGACGCGGCTGTGGAGCAGTCAACCCGGAGCGAGCAGGCGGAGCTGGCGCGGTGCGGGCGGGAGCCGGAGCCGGCAGCGGGCGGAGGCGGGACAAATGCCACGACACGGCCGGGTGCGGAGGAGGCCCGAGGCGGACAGCGGCAGCGGCTGGCCGAGCGGCGAGCCGGCGGGCTGGGCGCGCCTGCGGGGTTGAGGTGAGGCTAGGCGAGGCCGGCCTTAGGAAACGGCCGGGGTCGGGCGCGAACGGAGGCCGGCGAGTCGGCATACGAGCGAGGGCGGAAGCCGCATGCTGGAGCCGGCCCAGGCGAGCGGCGGCCGGGGCGAAGAGCCGGGGGCGCACGAGACCGGGTTGACGCAGGCCGAAGCCAGTAGGCGGCCAGGCCGTGACGGCGTGGTGATGGGGCCGGCGCGCAGCCGTGGAGGCATAGGAACCGGGCGGTGGATGGACGGAGTGGAGTCGGCGGCGACCGAGACCATTCATGCGGACGGCGCAGTGGCCGAGGCCGCGGAGCAACAGCCGGAGCTGGACGAGGCTGGAGCCGAACGCGGTCGAGCGGCCTGACCCTGCGTGCGCCAAACACAGCCCAGCAGCCGGCCAAGGCTGGCCGAGCAGCCAGCCATGCGCGCACACAGGTGGCTATGCACAGGGCGAGCATGCATGTGGCCAGGGCATGGCAGCGGCGTCGGTGTTTGGCAATCAACCACGCCATTGTGTGGGTAGTGTACGTACAGTGTACCGGGATTATCTGGGAATTATCTGGCTTATGCGTGGAAGCTAAGCGAGTGTGAGCATCTGCAGAGAACCAGCAAACGCGCGGACCCGGGCACAGTAGCGGCCGCTCTGCAGCATGCCGACACGGGCGGAGCAGCAGCGGCAACACGCGGACGCGGGCGGAGCAACAGCGAACGCACGGACGTACTGACATGGGCAGAGCAGCGGCCACTCCGCAGCGAATGGACATGCAGAGCGCCAGCGGCAGCGCGCGGACGCGGGCGACAGGGCGTCGCGGGCGCACGGCCGGGGCGTCATCCGGCGCAGGGATGTGCGGACACACACGCCGGAGCGAGACAAGGCGCGGGGCGCATGGGGGAGAGAGCGAGGTGAACGGCGCGCCCGGGGAAGGCGGAGGCGAACGGTGCCGAGGCCGACGGCGAGGACGCGGCGCACCGCACGGTCGTTCCGGGGCGTGTTGATGTCGAGCCCCGGAGCCCGCCGGAGAGACGGCGGTGACGTCACGGCGGAGCTGACGAAGATGGCGAGGCCGACGATGAAGGCGCGCCGCCTCGCGTGGCCGCCCCGGGGGCGAGTCGATGTCGAGTCCTCGAGCGCGGCCAAAGAGGCGCCGGCGACGTCGCGGCGATGGTGACGAAGATGGTCCCGTCCAGACCGCGGTTCCAGCAGCAGCTCGCCCCACGGTGGGCGCCAACTGTCGGAGTATTCTCGCATCAGTCGGCAGGGGATACCGCGAGTCGACAGATGCCACAGGGTGGCTTGAGGTGAGGGTAAGACTGTCGTGGAATATCCGGGGACGGGTATGCGAGTAGCACGCGGTGGTTTACCCAGGTTCGGGGCTCTCCGGAGAGATAATACCCCTACTCCTGCATGTCTGAATTTATGTGGAATGTACATAGCAGTACAGAGTTGCTCCTGGAGCTGTATCTGAGATCAGTGCCGTAGGCATCTGACTTTGTATATGTCTCATATGTGTGTATGAGCTAGCTAGCAAGTGGGAGTGGAGTGCTCTCAGGGAGCCATTGTGGCCGGCCAAGTGTGTGTGCGTGAGAGCATGTATGCATGCGTGAGTGTGAGCCTCCCCTGGTGCTCCTTATAAAGGGGAGCCCAGGGGACAAGGAGCGGCCCACGCTGCCTAACTTATACTATTTGGGGTACAGCGATGTGACACGATACGCCTGCTATAGTGCGCCACTATTGCTCAGCAGTGCACAGGTACAGCCGTCTCGTCGGCGGTATGGCCACCTTGTCGGTGTCGGGTCGGAGCTGCAGTGGTTGACTCGTGTAGCAGGCCGGCTGGAGCAGCCGGACGGGGAGCCGGCTGGGCAGCCGGGTGGCAAGCCGGCCGGGGCAGTCGGACAGGGGGCCGCCTGGAGCGACCGGGTGGCGAGCCGGTCGGAGCAGCCGGACTGAGGGGCGTGGGCCGCCCCGATGACTTGAAGCGTTGTTTTGCCGTCTTCGGGGTACCCGTGGTCAATTACCCCAACATCTCTTTCCCTACAACTGCCATATATACATCTTCTATTCCTAAATAGCTAGTACAACCCACTAGTAGCTTTTTTCCTGGACATGCAACTATGGCACATGAACACGTCATGCATGCAAGTCATAAATCACATTGTTTTTGTACTCTATGCATGCAAGCACCACATCATCAATTCATGCATGTTACTCATAAGTTATTTCTTGCATTAGATTTTGTATTGACAATGTATGTGTTGGTCACGTGCACACATATGTAGTTCACATTCACATTTTTGTTAGAAATGTCATTCTTTTAACTGCAATTCATTTTTTCTCTTTGTATTACATTTTCATTTTAAGCATACATTCACTTCCCATTAGTTATAGATGTTTTTGGAGAAACTTTTATGCATTATTTTGAGTAGCAAATTTCATGCGGCCGCGGGTATATCAAAATGCGGGGCCCATGCGTCATTGCCTTTCGGTCGAACCTACGTCCACAATTTTTTGTACGTATATCTCCACTGCTCCCTGTACCCAAAATGCTGCCTCGTTCCCGTAAAACCGAGCGGCCCACCCATATTAAGGCGTCGACTCAAACTCAACCCCGCACGCCGTAGTACTCCTACAAACCATACCCGTCGCACGCATCACTGGTTTTCTTCAAGAGGACGAGGGAGAAGTGGATTTGTAGTGGAGGCTCCTACCCTAGGGCGCCCTAGGTAGCTGCCGCACGCATCATTGGTTTTCTTTTTTCTTTATGCTCTTGCGCCCTAGAGTGAAATGATGGTTGCTTCGTCCGTCCAGCTTAATGCGGGAAAGGTGGGGCTTTGTGATTTGACCCCTCATCGCTCATTTACTACTACTGCGGCACTACGACCGGGGTGCGTCCAAGTCCAACCGCTGCTCCGAACTGTAATTTGGTGCATCGCACGTGGAACAAGACGGTGGATGAGCCACATGTCGGCCAAAGGGGTCCTGCAAGTGTGTCACCATTTCGTGTGTGGACTGACCCTGCTGAGTTGCTACGCCAACGTGACAGGAGCAGCCTACCACTTGGTTTTGCTCCTTGGTGAATCCCGACTATATTGATCTAAAAAGATACTAGTAGTATCCAGATTACTCCCTCCGTCTCGGTTTATAGGGCGTGCATGTAGTTCTAGGACATCCATTTGACTAACTAAATATGAGCTATATGTCACAAAAAGTATATCATTGGATTCTTAAGCGGATGTAGTTTCTAAACATATAATTTTCATCACATATAATACATATATAGCTAGTTAAATTCTCAACCTAGAACGATGTGCATGCCCTGTAAACCGAGACGGAGGAAGTAGTAAAAATGAGGTGATTTTACCGAGCGGTGGGCGGGGGAGCATGGCCTGTCATGCGGTCCCACGTGTCATGATGTACCAAGGCGATGCGCGTCCCTCTTGAGGCAGAACAATGGCAAAAGCAATACGTGGTTTTCTTGAAGGAGATGATGGAGAAGCGGATTCAGCAAAGTGTGAAATAATAATGGTTGCTTCGTCCATCTGGGGGAAAGGTGCGGCATTGTGATTTGACGTTTCATTGCTCATTACTACTACTGGGGCGCTACGACTGGGGTGTGCCCCCCTGCTGTTCTGTACTGTTATTTGGTGCATGACACGTCGACCCGGTTGCTATATGTCCCACATGTCAGCGAGAGGAAGTACAGAATTCATGAAAGCAAGTGTCTCCACTCTTTTAGTACGAAGGAGGAGTACAAGACACGGCTTGGTTTTTGCTGCTTCGCGCGATCCATCGATACAAACCCGGACTAAAAAAGGCGAGGGCGGGTCTTTTCCCGTGCGGCAGGCAGGGAAGTTTGGCATAGTCTGTTCGAGGCAACGAGGCAGGAAGGGAAACAAGCAAATAAAGGTTGAGCGACTTAGTTTAGGGAAAATCTGATTTTACGGAGTACGTACCCACTATGGAGGTAGTACTACTTACTACTTCCTCCTTTCCGGTTTATAGGGCTCATCTAAAAAAATTCATTTTTCCATTTTATAAGTCTCAATTCTACTAGTACTTACCATCACATGTTTGGATTTCGAGGTGCATTAAATCACCCGATGCAATCAATATCAAGAGAAAACTCACCAATGCATGTAGAAGTTCAAGGAAATTTAGTGGTCATGCATGCATTCGTTGTAATTGATGCATCGGTAAACATAACGTTTTGAGAAAAATGAGCGTACTAATTAAGTACTTGTGCAAACTACGAAATTAATTCCACCACTCACCGTCTACCTTGGTTGGAGAGATTTTGAAATTGAGCGGCTGGATGTAATGGAGAGTATCATGTACTAGTATCATGCATATGATACTAGTGTATGATACTACATCCGTAATGCCTAGTACTCCCTCCATTTACTTATACAAGGCCACTATGGAATATACATTTTGCATCTATACAAGGCCACCAACAGTAATCGAGGCAAAATTAGTGATATTTTCTCGTACTGACAACCTGTTTAATACTTGCATGCATGCAGTCATAATGACAGTCAGCTACTTCCTCCACTCAATTTCCTTGCATGTATTTGGTGTATTAATGATCACAATAAATGAAAAGAAAAGATGACTTGCAAAGCAAGCATTAAAATTTACATTGGTACCTATAATTTGAGTTTGTGACCTTGTATATAAAAATGGAGGGAGCATCATATATTGGTATCATAGATGACTACATTTATTACCATGCATGACACAAAGTAGCACATCATTTAATATGATACGGTGTCATGATATGATACTCAACCATCTCTTTCTTCATTTAATTCTATGCCACCTCATCAACATTGCTTAGTTGGCATGCATGATACTACTTATGATACTCTCATTACGGGCAGCCTAGGGTAGCTTGCTGCACCACAGACTCCAAGGAAATTGCTGTAGTACTATTCCTACCACTGTACTACTCCTACTACTAAAAGACATATATTTCAAACAATATGATAATTTCTCTAACCAAGGTAGGGGAGTATATGTCTAACGGAGGGAGTAGTAAAAATTTCTCCTCGTCATGCGAGCCACCGCGCGTGTGGGTGAGGGAGCGGGCGTAGGCATAGTAAGCAAGCTTCTCCTTGTCCTGGGACTCTGCGAGCCACCGCACCCGTGGGTGGGGGAGAGGGCGTACTAAGCAAGCTTCTCCTCATTCTACGAGTTGGCGGGACACATCAAAAGTAGTACTACAGAGCATCTCTAGTGTATAGAGCCTTGCCTCTAAGGTAGGCCCCACATGGTTTGCCTCTTATCAAATGAAAAAACCACAATGTAGAGACTCTAACCAGCCTCTAAGGTGGGCCCTAGCAGAAATTTAAAAAGTATTGATTAGCACCACATTTGTCCAATCAGTACCATTTCTCTTGTACTTTCTTATGCTTCCTAAGGCTGACATTTGGGACTAGATGGATTGTTGCATTGTTCGAGGCAGCCTGTAAGGTTAGATGCGATGCTAGCCAATTTTTTGTTAGAGGCAGTTCATGCAATGTATAGAGGCCTGTCTCTAAGAGGAGAGAGAGGGCTTAGAGGAAACAAAAAGCATACATTGTGGATGCCGTAAGTGCCTCTATATGACTCAATTTGAAATCCACAATGTATCCAAAATAGATGCTGAGTGGTGGAATAAATTTACTTCCATAGTTCACAAAAGTACTGAGCATGTGAGATGGTGAACGGAGGGAGTACGATACCATTAGTACTACAGATCTTTTGGAAGGGTTGTAGTAGTCCCTCCCATTCACATGTTCACATTTCAAGCTTCAATAAAAACGTTGCATGCAAGGATTAATAGAAACCTCAGCAATGCATGTACTCCCTCAATCCATATAGGGACTAAAATGCGTTTTGGAGGCTAACTTTGACCGCCTGTTACAGCAATAATATGACATCCAACTTACACAAATCTTACCATCAAATTTGTATGTGGTCATTGTACTACTAACACATGCATGCGTTGCAATTAGTACATACAAGATACAATAGTAAACACTCACTATCTAGTAGTACTAGTACTCTACACTACTACTACTATGAGGCCATCCAACTGTGTCCCAGCAGAAGACCGCGGACACCGATTATTTGTTCATATTTAAATTTGTTTTCACACAGCAAAATATCCATGAAAACAACACATGGCAAATTTTCACGGCGAACGAGCGATTTGAATGTGCTGGGAGGGGTGGGGCTGGAAGGGGCTGTTTGGATCTTGCCCGAGGTAGCCAAAATATTGGCGACCCTTTTGTCCACCCATGCCTTTGCCACCGATGAACGAGGAAGAACTCGGGTGCTCATGCATCCTCCAGCGCGCACGTTGGAGACGACCTCGCATGAGCTGTGCTTTTTTTGTCCCACCACGCCGCCCGAGCCTGCCACAGACTGACCAGCGACCTACAAATTACGCCATCCAACCATAGCCGCACACATTCTAACAGCAACTCAACCAACCGGACGAAATTCATTCAAACACGGCGATAATTCATATAAACAATGACGGAATTCATATAAAATATCGGATTTTCATATAAAAATGACGGATTTCATTACATTCAAATCAACCTAGCTGTGCTACTCCTGAACAGCACAAGTATAATAATACCTAGCCTAAATGGTCGCTCGTGGATCCATTTGTCTTCCTCATGTCTGGCAGCACGATCACCGGACTGCAGGGAGCCCCGGAGGTATATGCTTCAGCGCAAAGGACGGCTCGCTTCCCCACCGCTCAACTGACATCGTTGGCTAATGCCCAAGATGGAGTCTGAAGGGGGCTTCTCCGCTTCCGTGGAGCCCATGCGGGGTCAACGAAGGTCCTCGCAACAAAAGGATCCGGCAAGACACCTGCTGTGTACACCTGAATCGCCTCGGCGGTGGCCTTGAGGGGACCCAAGCGGCGGCGGCCTCCCGTGTTCCACTTCTCCTCGATGATGGCGGCAGACACAGTGGCGCTGGCCACCGACTCGTCGCTCTCCACGCACCCGGCTTCTGTCTCTACTTGCATGGCGCGGCCGCAGGCATGGGAGTCTCGGCCATAGACACGAGAGACGCGGTCGCAGACACGGGAGGAGCGGTATGAGGCGGCGGCGTGGACGGCAGCGACAATGCCCGTGCTCCCCGCCGTGCCGGTGTGGAGCAGCTCGCCGCTTCTCATCGAGCTGGCCTGGAGCGACGAGTTGCTGAACCACGCGCCGGCTTGGGGCGGCAACTGGCTCTGTCGGGCGAGGGGAGGGAGGTGGATCAGCGAGTTGCATAGCTCATATCCGGCGGGCTCAGTGGGCCACCCAGCCGGCTTGGATGCCGGATAACTACTCTTCGTAAGCCATTGTAAGAGTGGAGAAAATGGTGAAGGGGGAGATAGGGGAGCGGCGGAGGTGTGCGATTCTTGGCCAGCGTCTAGCCTTGTTTAAATAGGAGATTAAATAGACTGCGGACGGGAGGAGCTTGGCCGGCGTTGCGTTTAATGCTGGCCCGGTCATGAACGGACGTGTGGCCGGAGTGGGTTTCTCGGCTTCCACACGGGTTTCAACGTTCTGCTTATCACAGATAAGATTGATTAATACCGGTAACAATCCATGTCCTTAACAAAGGGTGCATGCACGTATAGGTTGAGCGTGTGTCTTGCGTCGTGTGTTGTGGGCATGCAGGCGTGCGAGTGTTGCGTGCGTGCATGTGTACGTTTCAGTGTTGCATGCATGTGTGCGTGCATGCATGTGTTCGTGCTTGCATGTGTACGTGTTAGTGTTGCACGCCTGCATGCGTGCGTGTGTTCGTGTGAGTGTTGCGTGCGTGCATGTGTACGTGTGAGTATTGCATGCATGCATGCTGGCGTTGCGGGCGTGTTTGTGCGCATGTGTGATGTGTTTGTATTCACCACAGTGGCTCGTGCGTGCGTGCAATTAAAATGGCCGGCTCAGCATATCATCACAAGGCGACCTTGTCCGCTGTGGTTAGGGCGCGCGGGCTGCCAACCAGAGGTCTCACGACTTCGAATCCCCACCGACCACTAATTTATTACCATTTATGTCTTTCGTATACGCGCTGATGGGTGGTCCCTACGGTAATGTGCGTTGGTGAATGTGGACCGTTTGACTGGTCAATTGATCGTGTCATCAACAAATTACGGAGCTGTATGGTGAGCCAGTGACCGTATGATCACCATAAAATGTATTTTATTAACACAGTACAGACTCAAGCTACCATTTCTTTCTTTCATATACGCGCTGACAGGTGGGCCCCATGGTTATGTGCGCTGATGGTGCAACACTAGTTGCGCCATGTGGAATGTTTGACTGGTCAATTGATCGTGTCATCAACAAATTACGGAGTTGTACGGGTGAGCCAGTGACCGTATAATCACGACATGTATTTTTAACACAGTACAGACGCAAGCGCTCATATATACGCGCAAACACTCACCGCTATAAGCGCACACACGCACACCCTACCCCTATGAGCACCTTCGAGAGAGTGAGCCAGCATATGATCTTGAGATTTTACGAAGTCACCATAGGTGCCTCGTAGTCGAGGGGAACGTATTCTCCCACTGAACGCAGATCACCAGAAAATACTGAAATTAATCCAGGATAAATGCGAGCACCAGGACTTTAACCCTGGTGGACTGGGGAAACCACTGTCCTCCTAACCATCCAACCACAAGTTGTTTAGCACCACAAAATGTATATGGTTACCATGATGAGCTTATTCTGAAGTCCAGTGACCATATCGTGCTTTCGCTTCAAATACAATGACCGTAAGTGTCATCAACAAAATACGGAGCACGCATCAAATACAATGTCCTACAGTGTCATCAACAAAATATGGAGACGTATCATTAGCTAGATATCGTATGATAACCACGAGAATGTATACGGTGATCGTAATGAGCATATTCTGAAGTCCAGTGACCGCATAGTGCTTTCACTTGAAATACAGTGACCGTCACGCGTGAATGTGTCAGGGGCATACTTTTAGAGGGCCGAGAGATAGTTTGTGTGCGTACGTGGAAGTGGTGTAGAGAGAGGGGGTGTCCGGTGGAGACAAAGAGAGATATGCCCTTCGTTTCCCTTTCCCGTGACTAATATTTTAAGAGAAAAGATAAACATTCACAATGCAGAACAAATATTATTGGATGCACCATGCAATTAACTTTTATGTATAACTTTGTACTATTGTATATGCTTATTTTCTTAGTGGCCGATTGTGTGTGCGGTGTGGTGGGCACATCATTTCTAGTTGTGGTGGGTCAACGTGTGGACTCATGGGTCGGTTCCATCCTGCGCCACATAGGTTGGACCGAGACGCGTTATACAAAGACCCATGTGGAGGACTCAGCGTACAAACGAAGCTACCAGAGTCATGGAGGACTCTATCCCCACTGATGATAAGCCGATTATATATTATTAGTAACTCTAGGCCCCGAGTATGTTATATAAGCCCGGGTGCTAGTTCGTCGATAGTATACACACAAACACAATGCCTGGTATTAACATGTACTTTGTACACACCCCTATCACAAATATACAGTACCAGGAATAGGCTTTTTCCTCAACTACAAGGGCCCGGACTTGGGTAAAACTTTGCCTCGTATTACCATCCAGCCTAACAGTCAGGGATATACTACCGAATGAGCTGATGGAATCATGTCTGCCAACTACTAAGAGAGAGGTGTGGGCGGGGGGCAATATGTGCGAGAGAGGCCTAAAGATAATGTGCGTGCAGGAGACACGTAGGCACATATATGTGCCTATAGAGGGCTAGTAGAGACCGTGCGTGTGTGTATATGCATGTGAGAGAAATAGTGTTTTCCAACTGAGATTAGTGAAAAGAGTGGTACATAGTGATACGTCTCCAACGTATCTATAATTTATGAAGTATTCATGCTGCTATATTATCATTCTTGGATGTTTTACAATCATTTTATAGCAACTTTATATCATTTTTTGGGACTAACTTATTGACATAGTGCCCAGTGCCAGTTGCTGTTTTTTGCTTGTTTTTTACATCGCAGAAAATCAATACCAAACGGAGTCCAAACGCAGCGAAACTTTTTGTGGATTTTTTATGGACCAGAAGACATCCAATGGGCCAGAGCAGCATCTGCGGGGTGCCCCAAGGGGGGCACAACCCACCAGGGCCCGCCTGGGCCCCCAAGCGCGCCCCAGTGGGTTGTTCCCACCTCGGTGGCCTCCCGCACTGCCTCTTCGCCCTATAAATTGCCAAATATTCCAAAAACCCTCAGGGTAACACTAGATCAGAAGTTCCGCCGCCGCAAGCCACTGTAGCCACAAGAAACCAATCTAGACCCCGTTCCCGCACCCTGCCGGAGGGGGGAATCATCACCGATGGCCATCTTCATCATCTCGGCGGCCACCATGATGAGGAGGAAGTAGTCCACCCTCGGGGCTGAGGGTTTGTACCAGTAGCTATGTGTTTAATCTCTCTCTCTCGTGTTCTTGAGATGTCACGATCTTGATGTATCGCGGGCTTTGTTAATATAGTCGGATCATATGGTGTTTCCCCCTCTCTATCTTGTTGTGATGAATTGAGTTTTCCCTTTGAGATTTCGTTTTATCGGATTGAATACTTTTATGGATTTGAGAACACTTTATGTATGTCTTGCTATGAATACCCGTGGTGACAATGGGGTATCGTATTGATTCACTTGATATATGTTTTGGCACTCAACTCACGGATTCCCGAGGTGACATTGGGGTAATCTATGCGTAGGGGTTGATGCACGTTCTTGTCTTTGTTTCTCCGGTAGAAATCTTGGGGCACTCTTTGAGGTTCTTTTTGTTGGATTGAGTATTATGAATCTGAAATTATTTGGTGTTATTTTAGTACGAACTCTTGGATAGATCGATCGGAAAGAATAGCTTCGAGGTGGTTTCGTACCCTACAAACAATTTCTTCTTATGTTCTCCGCTAGATAGGAACTTTGGAGTGATTCTTCATCGCACTTTGAGGGATGGTTATATGATCCAATTATATTAGCATTGTTGAGAGATTGCACTAGCGAAAGTACGGACCCTAGGCCTCATTTTCAAGCATTGCAATACCGTTTGTGCTCCGTTTTATCAATTACTACCTTGCTGTTTTTATTTATTCAGATTATAAAAATATATTTCTACCATCCATATTACACTTTTATCACCATCTCTTCGCCGAACTAGTGCACCTATACAATTTGTCATTGTATTGGGTGTGTTGGGGACACAAGAGATTTCTTGTATTTGGTTGCAAGGTTGTTTGAGAGAGACTATCTTCATCCTACGCCTCCCACGGATTGATAAACCTTAGGTCATCCACTTGAGGGAAAATTGCTACTGTCCTACAAAACTCTGCGCTTGGAGGCCCAACACGAGTCTACAAGAATAAAGTTGCGTAGTAGACATCACATAGTAGTAAGAAAGAGAGATGGAGATATATAGAGAGTGTGTGCGTGAGACACCCCGGGAGAGAATGTGAGCATGTGTGAGAGAGAAATGCCGATGTATATAAAGTGTGTGCACTTATGCGTCAGATAGAGATATATATAGCGCGTGTGTGAGAACGGGCCGAGGCATAGTGCATCTACGTGTAAAAGGCGGTTCTACGCATTAAATGAAAATATAAATGGCATCATTATTTTTGGATGAGATAATGAATTTTGTAATTTGCGTATGAATGAACATCGGTCTATCAGACACCCATACTCTATTGAATTCGAGCATGTGCACGGGTTTATTTTATATTATCGATCCATAGAGTGAGAGTGGTTTGAAATCCAGACAATGCATTGCTTTTGCAATTCATATATAAACATTAATTAGTGCACTCCATGTTGTTAGTGTCAAGCACTTTATACATTTGTCACTTACATGGATACATTCCTAATTGCTAGCTACGAAATAGAATACATGTTGAATTCAACATAAAGGGGGTTTCGAAGATTCAAATTCATAGGAAGTGCATTCATCTATTTGAATCCGAGATAATGGCATTTGTAAATCAGAGCTAAAAGGGGGCATCAATCTTTGTTGTGCGTTTGAACATGCTATATATTCATACGCATGTCTAACTATTTTTTTGCAACCAAGGAGATTATATCTGGAACCATGCATGAATTGAGGTAAGTTGCATATTTTTTAATATATAATCATGTACAATGTATATTCAAATGTACCCCCTCCATTCCAAAATAATCGTAGTTTTAGGATTTTCAAGAGTCAAGATTTGTGAAGTTTGACAAATCCTAAAAGTTCAATTAAAGAGAACTGTAAACGTTAATGCTTCTGCTCCCAAATATTGAATGATGCGCCAAATAAGCCTCTGGTCACCCGAAACCGCGCGAGACTAATGTTTGGTGGTAGGAAATTACTGTCCTGACTCTGACCCGTGTAGCCTATCGGCCCGATGTCCAAAGGTCTAAACCGGGGTAGGTTTGTAACTTCACCAAGACGCCAGTCTCAACCGCCTCCGAGAAGCATTCATACACCGTGGGCACCTAAACACCCATGCGCTCGGCTGAAATCTATCCCGCCCACCATTTGGGACACCTGAGATTACTGTCCTACCCCCGACCCACAATATGTCCGAAATTTTAGATGGGGACAAAGTTTGTAACTTTCCCCAAATTTCAAACAAGCGCGTCCCAAACCGAAACATTGTTCCCCCTTAGTTCCTTCCTCCCTCCGTTTCCCCATTCATGCTCCGTGGGCGCCAAAACGCCCTCTCCACCAGCCGCGAAACCTCGGCCTCCTCCATCCTCCACCCTATCATGCCCAATCCACCGCCGCCCTCCTCCATCACGCCGAAGCCGGTACCCCGACGTCGTCGTCCAACGCAACTGCAACCGCAACGCCCTCAAGGACTTAGCAACTGAAGCCGAGGCAGAGCTGCCTCCACGATGCCGACGCCGATGTGCACCATACCAGAACCACTTCGACCACGCCGTCCAGCGCCTCACAGCTGCCGCTCCACTGTCGCAACCGTCCACCGCACCAGAGTTGTTCCTGCTACACCGTCGTTCGCCGCCTAGGATCTGGTTCCCCGCCACCGACAGACGGCCACCGCACCAGACTCAATGACTTGGCCATGGGTTCGTCCAAGGCTCCACCGTCCTCCACAACTTCTCGTTTCTAGCGGACCACAAGAAGATCGTTGGAAAAACAGAAGGAGGACACAACACTGCCAGCAGAAAGAGGTACTCCTCTTCCCTTGTTCGTGCAAATCTTACGTCTCTGCTCACACCGTATTCATCCCACGAAAGAAACTAGTTGAGCGCTTCTTACTGCACCTTCTTTGTGATACTAAATGAACAAGGTTTCCTCACATTTACTATTTCACCTTAGCTAGAGGTCAGTCGCCCGCCTGGATTTCAATTCAGGGTCAGTTGATTTGCAATTAAAAGAAGCAGCACCCGCTTAGGCGCGCGGAGCACCTAGTCCTCCTGTTCGCCAAGGAAGCGGCACATCGGTGTCTATCATAGGGGTGTGGGGCACAGGAGCTGCTTGCGCCCGATCTAGAGGTCGGCGGGGCTTGAAGGGATGGCAGGGGGCGGGGCGGACCACGGCGGTGCGGTGAGATCAAGGGGAGGGCGGAGGCAGGGGACTGGGCCGGTGGTAGCTGGCGTTTCGAGGAAGATCGTCAACACTAACTGGCTGGAGGTAGATGAAGGCGATCTGCCCGTTCTTTGTACATCGGACAGTGCAGAAAAAATGGACTGGCCTATTTGTTTTCAGTCGATTGTTATTTTCATAGGACCACACCTTGTGGTGTGCTGGAGGAGCATTTGCATTTCCCAGCCATCCCTGTGCTCATATTTCAAAATCCTACTCCCTCTGTTCCTAAATATTTGTCTTTCTACAGATTTCAACAACTGACTACATACGGAGCAAAATGAGTGAATCTACACTCTAAAATATGTCTATATACATCCGCATGTGATAGTCCATTTGAAATCTCTAAAAATACAAATATTTAGGAACGGAGGGAGTAAAATCTAGTAATTTCGTGTGCCATGCATGTTGTAGAGCTATCATATGTCTCCCGTCATTTATTTCTCACCCACCAGCTATCTGCTACTTTTACACTGTACTACTTGTGCACACACTTCACCCATACTCACACTATTTTTTTTATGCACGGGTATTTCAGGCTCTGACGTAGTGTTGATGAATACACAAAAGAAAATACAGAAGTCGCTCCAGTGTAATTCGAAGATAAGCACTAAGCATTTCAGCGCTCTAAAGGGTGTAGTGTTAGCAGATGGAGACAGTAAACGTAGCTCTGCAGTTAATGATCTCAATCGCCACACACAACCATTCCAGGTGCTTGCTTTAACTTCGCGCTGTCAAATGTGGTTGCATGTTGCATATGGTGTCTAGCGTGTATTGCTTCCAAGTTGGTTAAATTGCATCTGCTTACTTTACACATTATACCTTTGATAATGACATGCCTTCCTGTTTTTGATACATACTATATATGTCTATTAACCATGTTCTTACATCAAACTAATGCTCTTTTCTATCCCTCATCAATCACTTATGATAAGACAGTCACCCCAGTGGGTTACGGTGAGACGCGCTACTTGTTTAAAGAGTGCAGTGTCATCCGCCCCACATGATTCTCAAGAAACAGCAAGGCTAAATGAAGATAGTCAACGTAGCTCTCTAGTTGATGACCGCAATTCCCCTACACCACCATCGCAGGTGCTTGCTCTTACTTGGCAATGTGATATGTGGTTGCATGTTGCATATGGTGTCTACCTTGTAATGCTTCTAATTAGGGTAAATTGCATCTGCTTAGTTAACACATTATACCTGTGAATATGACATGCCTTCCTGTTTTTGATACATACTACGTCTTTCTATTAACCATGTTCTTACATCAAACTACTTTTCTTATGTATGCCTCATCAATCACTTCTGACGAGACACCTTCAAATTGACAGTGTAATATTGGTTGCATCTTGCATATCATTTCAAACATGTATTGCCTCTAATTTTTGAATGCCACTTATAATGAGACACTTCTAACTTGGTAGAGTGATTTTGGTTGGATCTTTCATATGGTGTCTAGCTTGCATTGCTTCCAATTTATTGAAATGCCTTCTAGTTAGCGTTTTTCGTACATATTCCATCCTCCTACAATGTGGTTGCCTTACATAAAATTTGTGTTCGTCACTATCATGCATCAACGAATTTGGAAGAGCGGATTTCATTCCTTTTTCTTGTGTGTTTACTTGACAAGGCAAAATCTAAAAGGACGAACGTACGGAATGATGGTGGTCCTCTGGAGCAACCAAAATAGATGATCTCTGCAGATTCTCCTGCTACTCCTACTGCAGTGCAAGTTCCAAATCTCATCTCCCCTACTCCACAACCCCAGGTGCTTGCTCTAACATGGCAGTGTGATATCTGGTTGCATGTTGCATATGGTGCCTAGCTTGTATTGCTCCTAATTTGTTAAATTGCATCTCCTTAGCTTACACATTATACATGTGAATATGACACGCCTTCCTATTTTTGGTACATACTACATCTGCCTATCACACCATGTTCTTACATCAAACTACTGTTCTTGTGTATCCTGCATCTATCACTTATGATGAGACAGTCACGCCCGTGGGCTAGTATGAGACACGCTACTCTTATAAAGAGTGCAGTTTCATCCTCCCCACATGATTCTCAAGAAACAGCAAGTCTAAATGAAGATATTGAACGTAGCTCTGTACTTGAAGACTTCATTTCCCCTACACCACCATCGCAGGTGCTTGCTCTAACTTCGCAGTGTGATATGTGGTTACATGTTGCATACAGTGTCTAGCTTGTAATGCTTCTAATTAGAGTAAACTGCATCTGCTTAGTTTACACATTATACCTGTGAATATGACATGCCTTCCTACTTTTGGTACATACTACATCTATCTGTTAACCATGTTCTTACATGAAACTACCTCTCTTCTGTATCCTGCATCAATCACTTACGATGAGACACCTTTATTCGTTGCATATTGCATATTATTTCTAGCATGTTGCCATGTATTGCTTCTAATTTGGTCAAATACATTTATGAGGCCACCCTTTTAATTTGGCAGCGTGATATTGGTTTCATCTTTCATATGGTTTCTAGCTTGCATTGCTTCTAACTAGTTCAAACACCTTGTGCTTAGTTTACACTTTACACATCATACATGTCAATATGTCATGTCGTCCTGTTTTTCATACATATTTCCATCCTCCTATCATGCGGCTGCCTTACATGAAAGTAGTGTTCGTCAGTATCATGCATCAATGAGTTCTGAAGAGAAAATTTTATTCCTTTTTCTTGTGGGTTTGACTTGACAAGGAAAAATCAAAAAGAGGAAGGAAAAGAGTAAGGAAGGCAATGATGGTGGTCCTCTGCAGCAACATAAACGGAGCATCTGCACAGATTCTCCTCGTACTGCTAGTGCATTACAAGTTCCAAGCCTCCGCTCCCCTACTCCACCATCCCAGGTGCTTGCTCTATCTTGGCAGTGTGATATCTGGTTGCATGTTGCATATGGTGTCTAGCTTGTATTGCTTGTAATTAGTGTAAACTACATCTGCTTAGCTTACACATGATACATGTGAATATGACACGCCTTCCTGTTTTTGGTACATACTATATCTATCTACCACACCATGTTCTTACATGAAACTACTCTTCTTGTGTATCCTGCATCAGTCACTTATGATGGGACACCTTTAAGTTGGTAGTGTGATATTGGTTTGCGTCTTGAATATGATTTCTAGCATGTAGTGCTTGTAATTTGATGAACGCCACCTATGACGAGACAGTTTTAACTTGGCAGAGTGATATTGATTGCACCTACCATATGGTGTCTAGCTTGCAGTGCTTCTAATTTGTTGAAGTGCCTTCTGCTTAGTTACCACATCATAGGTGTGAATATGTCAAGCCGTCCAGTTATTCGTACATATTCCATCCCCGTATCATGACTTTGCCTTTCATCAGAGTAGTGTTCGTCAGTATCATGCATGAATGAGTTCTGAAGAGTGAATTTTTTTTTCTTGTCGGTTTGACCTCACAATGCAAAGTCAATAAAGCAGAAGGAAATTTGTAAGGCATTGGATGATGGCGGTCCTTCCGAGCAACTGAAACAGAGGATCTCTACAGATTCTACTCCGCCATCCTCCCATCAAGATTCGCAAGACAACGCAAGGCTAGACAATCAAAGTAGCTGTGTAGATGATGAGCACATCTCCCCTACTCCACCATCACAGGTGTTTGCTCTAACATGGCACTATTATATGTGGTTGCATGTTGCGTATGATGTCTAGCTTGTATTGCTTCCAACTTTGTTGAATTGCATCTGCTTACTTTACACATCATGCCTATGAATATGACATGTGTTCCTGTTTCTAGAACATACTATGTCTGATCACACCATGTTCTTACATCAGACAACTGTTCTTGCATATCCCGCATCAGTCACTTATGATGAGGCATCTTTAAGTCGCTACTGTGATATTGGTTGCGTCTTGCATATGATTTCTAGCATGTACTGCCTCTAATTTGTTGAAACGTCAGACAGTTTGAACTTGGCAGAGTGATATTGGTTGCATCTTTCATATGGTGTCTAGCTTGCAGTGCTTCTAATTTGTTGAAATGTCTTCTACTTAGTTACCACATCATAGGTGTGAATATGTCACGCCGTCCTGTTTTTCATACATATTCCATCCTCGTATCATGTGTTTGCCTTTCATCCGAGTAGTGTTCGTCAGTATCATGCATGAATGAGTTCTGAGGAGCGAATTCTATTCCTTTTTCTTATTGGTTTGACTTCACAATGCAAAATCAATACGGCTGAAAGAAATTAGTAAGGCAATGGATGATGGTGGTCCTTCGGAGCAACTCAAACAGAGGGTCTCTACAGATTCTACTCCGCCATCCTCCCAACAAGATTCGCAAGACAACACAAGGCTGGACAGTCAACGTAGCTGTGTAGATGATCAGCACATCTCCCCTACTCCACTATCACAGGTGCTTGCTCTAACTTGGAACAGTTATATGTGGTTGCGTGTTCCGTATGATGTCTAGTTTGTATTGCTTCTAATTTTGTTGAATTGCATCTGCGTAGCTTACAACTTATACCTGCAACAATCACTTACCCATAAGACACATTTAACTTGGGAGTGTGAAGTAGGTTGCTTCTTGAATTGTCTTCTAGCTTGCACTGCTTCTAATTTCTTGAAATGGCACTTACGATGAGACACTTTTTACCTGATAGAGTGATATTGGTTGCATGTGCATATGGTGCCTAGCTTTCATTTCTTCTAATTTTGTTGAAATGCCTTCTGCTTACTGTTTTTCATACATATTCCATCCTCCTATCATACGTGTGAATATGCAATGTTGTCCTTTTTTTGTAAATATTCCATCCTCCTATCATGCGCTTGCCTTACATCAAAGTAGTGTTCGTCTGTATCATGCATCGACCAGTTATGCAGAGCTAATTTTATTCATCTTCTTGTGGTTTTGACTTCAGAAGGCAATATCAAAAAAAAGGAAGGAAAAGAGTAAGTTAGGGGATGTTGGTGGTCCTCTGGACTGACGCAAACGGAGACTCTCTAGATTTGCCACTGCTACTGCTAATGCAGTTGAAGTGCCAAGTCTACATGATGAGTTCATCTCCCCTACTCCACCATCGCAGGTGCTTGCTCTAATTTGACAGTGTGATAATTGGTTTCATGTTGCATATGTTGTCTAGCCTGTATTTCTTCTATTTTGATATAATTGCACCTGCTAAGTTTATACGTTATACATGTGCATATGACATGCCTTTCTATGTCTAGAATACACTGCATCTATCTATCATACCATGTTCTTACATCAAAGTACTACTGTTGTGTATCCCACATCAGTCACTCATGATTGGACGCTTTTAACATGGCAGTTTGATAGTGGTTGCATCTTGCATTGATTTCTAGGTTGTACTGCTTCTAATTTTTTGAAATGCCACTTATGACAAGACACTTTTAACTTGGCAGAGTGATATTGGTTGCATCTTTCATATGGTGTCTAGCTTGCATTACTTCTATTTTCTTGAAAATCCTTCTACTTAGTTTACACATCATAGCTATGAATATGTCATGCTGTCCTATTTTTCTTACAAATTCCATCCTCATACGGTTGTCTTACATCAAAGTATTGCTTGTCTGTATCATGCATCAATGAGTTCTGAAGAACGATTTTATTCTTTTGTGTTGTGGGTACGGCTTGACATGGCAAAGTCAAAAAAGAGCAAGGAAAATAATATAGTAGGGTATGGCTTGACACCAAGACGGTACCTAACCGAGTCAAGTTGCAGTTGCCTGCTCCTTTATATGTACTCTCACAGTTTGATGTGCACTAACACTTTCCATATTCATTGTTGAACTAGCACCACAGCGCAAGCGGAAATAGACAGCAGGGATAATGCTTGACAAATTAACAAAATCTAAAGGAGGAAGAATGGAGATCCATTTTGAGGCAGGTTTAAAAAGGCCACGTGATGCTACAGAGTCAACCAAGTTAGTATCAGAGGCAGCCGTTGCCGTTAGGTGTCATGCACATATCCTCCCAACGTGGATCCAGTACAGGAATGAGAAAGACGATACCCAGTTTAACACCTTCCTTGACCATTTATCCGTAATTAATGTTATTCATCGCAATTTGTAATATTGTCTTGCTCTGTCCCATACTTTCTAGCTTCCTCCTAATAAGACTCACATTCTTTTTTCAAGAGATGAGGTTCAAGTTGGATCCGAAAGATGATGCAACTAAACAAGCATGCACTCATGTTTTTCAGTCTGCTCTACGATAGTATCGGTATCACCTTAGAAAAACTCACTTTGAAGGCAAGGCTAACAATGAAATTGCCCAAACATCTCCAGTGGAATATATTACAAATGAAGACTGGACAGCCCTTGTTAAACATTGGTCTAATCCAAAGTATCAGGTAGGGTATATGTATTTGATCAGATCACATATTGAACTTGTATTTACGTATGTGCCTTACAAGTGTATATTCTTCTAGGCTAACTGTTTGAAGAACAAGACCAAACATTCTAAAGCGAAATTCCAATAGACAACAGGATCTCGTAGCTATATTGCACACTGAGATATCATAGTTCCTTCCATTTTCTGCGCCATATTATCGTATCAATATTGACTTGTTCCAAATACAGAGGAATGCCCGTGCGGACCAAAAAGAACCTGAACCGAATGCAGTGAAAATCTTCAAAGATTGCCACACCAGCAAGATGAAGGGCATGAGCACACCAGTTCAAGCCGCTGTTGTAAGTCCTTACTCCTCCTGCCTTTGAACTGCTTGTTACTGTGACGTGTTCATTTAACTGCTTGGTTTGCAGCCAATGTCAGTTACTCTGTTCACTTTTATACACAGTTGTCTTAACGTATCATTTCACCTTGCACGGTTTAAAAGAGATGAAGGATATTCTTTTGGTTTTGATCTGTAATCTAGTTGTGATGTTCACGTGCCCACACAATGATACAATAGCCTGTTTGTTTTATATCTGTTTTCCCATTATATGAATGATGTCATACTATGTTCATCCTACTTTAAACCATGTCTCTTTATCCTTAGATGTCAACAAATGTGAGGAAATAGACAATACAGTAGGCATGCTACATGGACATATGTTCTGAAAGTGATTTTATTATGTAGTTGGCACTACAATACATGCGAATGTATTACAGTAGTTCACCAAAATAAGTTATGTATAAACATGAATCCTACTTTATTTGTTTTTATCTTATTAGTAACGTATCTGGTACACTAATCTACAAGTTCAAACTTTCAGCAAGCTATGGAACAAATGATTGAACAACCACAACCACCTGAAGGTGACGAGGCTACCACAGGCACAATGTCACCTCTTGCTGCAGTGCGTCAGTATCTCTCCACTAACAGTGCAAAAAGCACCTTCCTGTGTAATTCTGGGTTGGTTGTCAAGGTAACCTCGTCCAAATCGCCTACTGAACAAAATCTTCCGGCTAGACAGAGTGATATATCTGTGCTCCAGACACAAGTCCAATCCCTAATGGAGGTCGTTTCGGAAACAAGAATAGTGGTTGACAAGTGTCGTCAAGATATGAATGGTTTTGAAACCAGACTATCAGACATTTGCTTCGTTGTTCAAGAGCAATGGCGGAAAAAAGGGGAAGATCATGCTGCTCCATTAGATTCTACAGCCTGAAACATTAGCACTCAGGTCAAATGATCTATGCTTCTATACACCTGATGGTGCTTTTATCTGCAAGGACTGTAAACTTTATGCCAATAGGCCTTTTGTTGTATGGCTGGAATTTATTTTGTTGTGATACAACATTTATCGTGCTGCCAAAGGCTGTAGAAATTACGACACTATTTTTGTATAGTGTAGGTTTATCTTAGTAATGTATTCGGCCGAAAGCTTCGTAGGAGCCCAACGTGCCAACATTCGTCGGGCCCATTCCAATTGGGCTAAAAACGATTATGGGCCGTAATTTGCGTGTAGCCCACTAAAAATATCTGGGCCTAAATCAGCTTAAGCTTTCTTATTTTTGGTGGGCCTGTGCCCACAGTGGGCCTTTAACACGCCTAAACATAATTTGGGCCCTTAGTAACAATAAGCCATTAACATGTGTAAATATCTCGAGCCCATAAATAACATGGGCCTTTAATAGGCTGAAAGTGAGATTGGGCCCTGATTGTGCCAAATAACCCACAGGTCATTAGCAGGCCGAAATGTATCTCAGCTCGTGGTGGCCCATTCACAATGCGGATCGTTCACATGCCGAAATTCAGATGGGCCGTAAATGCGCCGACCTACTACACGGGCCTTTAACAGGCCGAAAGTTCAGTCGGGCTTGATTAGTATCAGTTTTATATGGGCCGTTAATAGGCCCGATGTGACGTTCGGCCACATATGGCCCATGGCTTTCGTCCGACGTTAACAGGACGAAAATCACAATAGGCTAGAAGTGGCCCAAATCTACAGTGGGCCTCTAACAAGCCGAATGTCAGACATGGTCGAATATGACCCAAATCCTTCGTGGTCGTTTATAGGCCGAAAGTTACAATGGCCAATGAATGGGCTCAAATGAAGCATGACCTTTAACAGGCCGGAAACACACCGGGCCGTAATTCGGCCCAAATACTTAGTGGACTGTTAACGGGCTAGAAGTGACCATGGGCCGCGATGATGACAAGTTTAGAATGGGCCGTTGACGGGCCAATTTGACACTAGCCGTACGGGCCTTAAGTGCGAATGGGTCGTCTGCAAGCAGGCCGTGAATGGGCCAGCCCACTAATTTTGACTAGGCCATCTTTTTAAACCTAAATGGGCCGCTGTTGGGCCTTACCATGTGTCGATGTACCATAGGCGCCTTCTGTCCATTGGCTGGATGACATCTGTCCAAACGCGGAGTTGACACGTGGTTCCTTCGGCCAATGAGAATTTTACACATGGAAAATCGCCATTGGTCGTTGCTGTTAACGGGTTATCGGATCCAAAACCGGACTCGATAGCTTAACGGTGACCCGTTACGGTGGATGCCATGTGTCGGTTACCCTTGTCGAAAGCACTTCCATGACGCGCCATTTATCGTCATGGAAGTGGACACTTCCGTGATGATAATTTTGGTATTGTCATGGAACACTTCTACGACAGCACAGGTATGACTATCTTGATTCTGTCATAAAATCATCATGGATGTACATGCATGACAGAAAACGTGACCTACTGTGACAAACACATATCATCACGGAAGTGTATTTTTTTGTAGTGGTACGTGCGGCTATGGCCCTGGTGGGTCCCCACTGTCATCCACTCCTAGTAAAGTCATCTCCTGATTCCTCATGTTCGTTGACCATGTTGACAACGCGAGACAGCGGCGCCACGGCGAGCGCAACAACTCGAAGGACGATGGAGAGGGCCTCACGGGCCCTACGGGTGGTCTGATACAGCGACCACTGGTAGTTCAGGAAGCCAGGATCATCGGACCCCTATGAGCACCTTCGAGAGACTGAGCCGGCATGAAACGGTAAGGCCGTGCTTGGGAGCTCTAGATTGTTTCACACCAGTATTAAGGATACAAGTGTAATTTACTCCTCACCGGAAACAACGCATAAAATACAGGCTCAATGAAACCGACAGCCCGAGGTCTGTAACAAAAACTGGCGAGTTACGCGTGTAATTTGAGAAACCAGTGTATATTTTACCAGTCGAAAACGACCAACCAAGTGCTTTGCCCAAGACCATCTGCTTTTATTTACAAGCGTCAGTTTTACAAGTGGTTTTGGTTGGAAAATGACGATCCAATCATGGCCTAAGATGATGAGTTGGTCTGAAGATCATATGGTTTCACCTCTAACCTACCTGAGTTATCGTATAGGCTATGAATGAAACATAACACGATGAACTTCTTAAGCACAAAAACAACAGAAGAGGATGATCTTCTTAACATGCAAATCACTGGCATTAGATCAACATGCAAAAAAATACGAAGCATTATTGTCAGGAGGCATGGTGAACAGCTCATGATGCCGCATGCCACTGCATTCCAAGCTCAACTTTGTAATCAAACTCACAAGGTCTGGCATTTCATAGACAACATTCAGAATAAACTCTTAAAATACCTTACATAAGTCAACATTCATGACTATGCATCTCATCAGAGTAAATATTTATTTCTGAACTAAACACACGAATAGGAAAAATCGATCGACGCTGCTCACAGCAAAGGGCGTCCCATTCCAAAATATCAAATGCATGTCTTCTGGCTAACATCAATGAGCAAAATTTGACAAGGTTTTCCAATTCCAAAATATTAAACGAATGTCTTCTTGCTAACATCAATGATTAAACTTTGACAATCTTTTCCCATTCAAAATATGTAATGCCTATGATTGTGGAACGGGCAGGGTTTGTCATCAGCTTGCACATTGAAATGGCACATGGAGCCAGATTAACCAGCGTATCTTTTTTGTGCAGTTCCACTGAAATCAAACAATGTCTTGCGTAGCACGGTGGATTTCGTCACCAGCGTCTACTAATACTCTAAAGCTTCTCTATCATTCCTTGTGTAATATAGCGCAAACAGTGGCTGCTTCTTTCTGCAAAGTGGAAAGACCAAGTGGGCCCAATAATGCAACAGTTTGCCTTAAACACATTGGCTCCTTTTGTGCAGTTCAACTAAAATCAAAGTCGAAATAGAACCGAGCAGAAGTTTTGATATCCCTATATGCACAAATAGGTATAAAGGAAACAACTGCTGAGAAATAACGGTTGATGACTTATACTCCCAAAAGAAAAAATATATACCTTATCTTAATGGGAAACAAAGTAGGACAGTAGCAATTCTCAAACATTGTGATTCATTCATATTAACTGAGACATTATCTTAACAATACCTTGTTTCAACATGTATAAAGAACGACAAAGCAAAAAAGTACCATTCCTAAAACAATGCAACTGATTCATATTAACAGAGACATTATGTTAACAATACCTTGGTTAAACATGTAGAAAGAACTACAAAGCAGGATAGTACCATTTGTAAAACACTGTAACTGATATATAATAACGGAGACATTATCTCAACAATACATTTCTTAAACATGTACTCCCGCCGATCCCTAACAAGTGTTGCAGTTTTGAACTAAGATTCAGTAATTAATCATAAGAGTGGCATTGCTTAATTTTACCAGTGGCATTAGATTAACAAAAAGCATAAACAGTTCCAAGGGAGAGTGGGCGCAACAGCACCATGTGCTTCCATCTACTTATAAAGGGGGCGATGTAGAGTTTGTTGTAACAAAGCAACAAGCATCATGTCTGGGTTGGTCCCATTTTTGTTCACTTAATGGGAAAAGACAGCAATACAATAGCTTTAATTCAACATTTATTTAAAACACAAGTAGCACAGCATCTCAAAGCACACTGCACAATCATGTGGATGAAGGCCGGTACTGACCTTTCATGAGGCAGACAAGATCAAATACGAATCTGCCAACACGAATAGGAAATCCAATCTTGTTTTGTGTAGTTCAACTAAATCAAGCAAAGTTGCCTGTGTGACATTTAAGTTGAACAGCACAAAACACTCTTAAAACAAAAGTGTTTTGCGTAGTGAAGCAAAAGGTCCCAATAGCAACGAGTTGAATAGATATCCCTGTTTTCAGAGGTAAAAAAAAGAAAACAATTACTGGCCGATAAAGGAGGATGAATCATATAGCCACAAAAAGAAGCATCTACCTTATCTGGATGGAAAACAAAGTAGGACAGTAGCATTTCTACAACGATTGCATTGATTCATATTAACAGAGACATTCTCTTAAAATAACATTCGTTAAAAATGTTATTTACTTTTAACAGTAGCATTGCTTCAATTTTCTAGCGGCATTCTTAGATTAACAACAACAAAATAGTTGTATGGGACATGGGACATGCCAGCACCATGTGCGTCCACACGTATAAATGGGTGATGCAAAGTATGTTGCCAAGCAGCACATCTGTGTTGGCCCCATATTTGTTCTCTTTGAACCTTTTTCCTATGTGAGGGCAGCAAATATAGTCCTGCAAAAACTACCCGACCCCCCAGTTTCTTTCCTTTTTCAACAAAGAGATTGGTTCCTTACAGATGTGTGTACTGGGTTACCCCCTTTTTCCCTTTTCGACCAACAGAGCGGCTGGATAGCCAGTCTATACTACTTTCCCTCCCTCCTTTCCTCATTGAACCACATCCTAGATTCATGCTCCACCCCACCCCCCCTTCTTTCCTCTTTGAACCAAGACCTAGATTTGACTACAGAATCAAAAAAGATCCGCATGCAGCTAGAGCAATGACGGTTTCAAAGAAAGTTATACCTTAGGGTCATCGGGATGTGGCTAGGCGTGCGGCGGGAGGCCAGATCTACCCACACTTTGTATGGCAGCGAGGAAGAAGGGGTCAGAGGCCCTCCCGCACCAGCGCTGGGTGAAAGAGAACAACGTAGCCGGCAGTGGAATGCCTCCCTCACTGAAGGCGACAGAGTGAACGCTGCACCTCCTCTCCTTCCCGGTGCAATAGGATCCAGACGGCTCCTTCACCAGCTGTGAGGGGGGTAGAGAGAGAGGCCAACACAGTCTTGTTTAGATCTGATGAAGAGGGTGAGAGCTTGTGAATAGAGCAAACCCTAGCAAAGGAACGCTGAGCCTCCAGCGTGTATATATATATATATATATATATATATATGTAGTGCAGCGAGAGTGTGAAGAGTGCAAACCCTAGCGAACAAGCACTGAGGCTCTAGCTTATATAGTACATACTCGTGTATAGTACTAATATAGTGGAGTGGTTTTGTTTTTCTCTCCATAACAATCGCTTTAAATTGTGTATGGAACAAAACTCTTTATTTAACGTGCCAGTGAAGAAAACTATGATCAACTAATGATCCACACGTCCTGGTCGCACTTCCTATCGTTCACGTGCGGTACACTACCCTCCGTTAAGTGAACAACCACACACGCGCCAAATTATCGGAAAGGTGTGAACGTGTGTACAAATAAAGAAATTTAATTTCAATTATTTTGTATGTACAGTTTGCCCTCTCTGAATAATTATGGTTTGTTGTGTTCGGCCTAAACTTGGTCAAACTTTACAAAGTTTGACTTTAGTCAAATCTAATATGCAAAGTACATAAAAACGGAGGGGTACTACCTCCATCCGGGTTTTTAGTCCATGCCATATTTTTAATCAAAGTCTGACCACATATTTAGTTAAAAGCTGGACAAATAAAATTACAGGGTAGCTGAAGGCAAAGTTGTGAGAAGGCTTAGAAATCAATACAAAACTTTTGCTCTTAGTACCAACATTGATGCTTCTTCGAGGAAACATTTGGTTCATATCCAATTGTGTGATGAAATTGCACCAACGTAAATGACTGTTCCAAGATGAACTCATGAAGGATATCATCTTTGTGGTAACAAGCAAAGAGCACTGATGTAAGACAGCCCGTTCTTCATTGAACATCGATCAGCTTCACCAGCTGATGCAACCATGAGACCCAACCATGAGCATCGATAGGTCATCGTGGTGATGCATCATCGATTTTGGCATCAAGTTTGGGTCAGGCACCAATGAAGCTCGACAATCCTCACTGTGGTTTGTTTCTTCTCGGTAATAAAGCTCGAGAAAGGAAGAACCACTTGGCAGAGGATAGTGAGGCTGAGCAGCAGTGGACATCCAATTTTGTGCAGCTCCACTAAAATTGAGGAAGACATGCTCGAGTATGGAGATACGCATCCCTGTTTGAAAAAATAAAAAAAATGATATTTAAGTAGTGTCGTTACTTTGTTTTAGCAGTGGAATAAGATTAACAGTGGCATCTTAATTTTCAATAAGAATTAATGAAACATACACCAAAAAATAGAAGCATCATGATTATCTGATGGGAACTAAAGCACGATACCAAAAAAACTAAAGCAGGACAGAAGCATTTATCGACGCCTCTACATGGGCATTGCTTCATTTTACCAGTGATAGTTTTAGATTAGCAGCAGCAATAGGAGCATATGGACAATGACCGCACAACCACCATGTACTTTTTGTCGGAAAAAAACATGTATACCTCCACCAATGCATAAATGATAAACCAGGATAACTTTTGGAGTGGCCTTTCCTCTATAATAGTAAAAAATAGGTGATGTTGGACCAGCCGATGAACCCTAGCTACTGTACATGGGGAGCTGGGGAGTAGTGGTATAGAAGAAAACCCGCATGCAGAGTACAATGAAGCATGAAATCCAAAAGAAGTGATACCTCAGGTGGGCAAGATGTGGCTAAGGCGGGCGAGCGGGATCTGCCCACATGACGGCAGCGAACAAGGGCGCGGAGGACCTTCGTCCATGCCGGCGCCGGCTCAGAGAGGATGGTGCGCATCGGCTTCCTCCATCGCCGACGGCGACAACGTCAACGCTGGACCTCTTCACCTCCCGCAGCGGACGGGATCCGGCCGGATCTGTGACCACCAGTGAAGAGAGAGATCTAGTGGACACTGTCATCTTGTTTAGATATGGAGAGGGTGAGAGAGCAAGACGCGAGAAACCCTATCAAATAAGAGGCTATATATACAATGGAGTAAAAAAATCTCTCCATAACAGTGGTTTTTAATAGAACATGTGCGTTCACGAAAAAAAGAAACGAAAAATGGCGGACAAATCTTTTTTTAACGTACCAAGAAAGAAAACTCGATACATAACACGCCCCCGCTTCCAGGTCGCAGTTTGTATCCCTCACGTGTGGTCCCCGACCCTCCATTACTAAGTGAACAAATTAAAGGGTCAATTTATTACGTACGTAAGCTGCCTCTTCGTGTACAAATGCGCTCCAAATGCGCTCCATTGTGTACTCGCGGATATGTCGGAGGCAGAGTGAGTGCGTGTACATTTCTTCTTGTACGTAGTACTCCATTTATCTCACTTCATATTGTTTCCCACTCCTATGATATTCCTATCCTAGGAACAAAATGAGGCGGTACTAAGTTTGTGTGTGTAGGGAGAACGAGACATGGATGATGTGTACGAGTAGTCGCGAGAGTCGTCACTATGTGTGTGTGTGCGCGCGCACACACATAGACATGCATATCCGTGTTTACGTAAAATTATTACTTTCATCTCCATCTCCATCTCCATCTCGAATCATATTTGTCCAACTGGCACATTATTTACGTTATTATTATTAATTACGCAGCAATATTTATGTACGTCCAGCATCTCTCGTTTGCGGGCGTCCGGAGCGCTGCCACGCCCGCTCCTGACCGCCCTGGCCAACCCGAACCCTCTTCATCACCCGCACGCGCTTCCCTCCCGAAACGGTCAGTGCCGCATTCATGCCCGGCCAGAGCGGACGCGACCTCTCACTGGCGTTGGCATTGAAGCGGTGCGCCGACCGAGAGAGCGCTGCCTGTGTTGCTTCCCAGTGCACGCGACTGCTCCGCGTTCAAACATCACCACGGCCGGCCGCAACATGCATGTAAAAAAATTCTTGGGAGTCCGTGCTACAGCTAGCTGTCCTCCCCCTCCTCGTCTATCTCTTCTAGTAGTGCTAGTACTCCATGGCGCGATCCATCGACAAGCAGGCGGGAAAGTTTGCGTATACTCGGTTTGCGGTGAGTGACATGCCGAGCGACCGTGTGGGGTGGAGGAGGTTGAGACACGAACGCGATAGACGTTATTTAAACGTTGGTTTTGCTCGATGGCGAGATCCAACGAAACGAAATGTTGGTTCCAAAAGAATACTGTACTGCATGAGGAGAAGCGGATTCAACAAAGAGTGATGGTTTGCTTCTTCCATCCAACTAACTACCGGGTCTATGTGATTTGACGGCTCATTGGTCATTATTACTGCAGCGGTACGTAGAGCGTCGTAGAGCGTCTGCACTCTTATTTATTTATTCGGTGATAAAACTAACTTTCTCCACTCTTACACCGGAGGAGTACGAAACACGGCAGCCCAGTGACTACATGGCCCACCTCCCACTATCACCATATTCCTTGGACAGCCCGCATGGCAAGAAAAAATTACTATACTCTCACATACTCCCTATTAGTCCCACCATACATTTTACCACATGACCCACCATGTATAGTAATGGGCTACAAGAAAGTACTACTACATTTTACCACATGACCCACCATACACTCTCACATACTACCTCCGTCCTGGTTTATTAGTCCCCTATGTAATTTATGCATGATACTAGTATATGATACTCCCCACTATGAGTAGTCTTATACGCATACAAAAAAGGACCAGAGGGAGTACGAAGCTTTCATATTTTGTTTCATGTATGTATCCTGACTCCAAGTTTGCCCCGTTACAACATTTCATCAGATACAAAGGTAAACTAACACGCATGTTGATGCATCTCAATGATTCACAGATCATAGCTAATATTTACTTCACAACTAAAGACAAAAGTTGTGAGAGTGTGTACAAAAAAACTACTAATGGGGTATCTACGCCTTAAACCCTAAACCCTAAACAGGATTTAATTTCCTGGCTAGGTAGAACCTGTCGAAGGAAAGAAGCCTGGCACCCTCGGATCATACGATGCTTTTGTGCAGTTCCACTAAAATCGAGCTAAGCATCCCTGTTGGCAAAGATATTGAAGAAGTGTGATTAGAATAATAGTAGTGGCACTAGTTCATGAGACATAAACACATCACAAATAGAAGCCGGTAGAAGTAGAGAAAGATCCACATGGAGATGGAGCTACGTGGGGAGCTGCGGCAGTGGAGCAAGCCGGCTCCAAAAGGAAGTTGTACCTGGGACGTCGGGGTGTAGCTAGAAGGGCAGTGGGAGGCGGCATCAGCCAATACCGCGGGGACCCCCGATCAGCACGCACCGATAGTGGGTTTTCTTCCTCGCCGCTGTCGACCGCGTCTATGTAGAACATCATCCGCTTCCCCCGGCGGCAGGATCAGGCCGGATCTGTGACTAGCGGTGTGGCCACCGCCGTTCTATGCTTTTGAAGAGAGCAACCCAAGCAAGCAGGCTTGTAGCTTAGGCTCCTGCTAGTGTATATATAGTGGAGCGGTTTTCTTTTTCTCTCCATATCAACCTTTTTATATTGCGTACGTGTCATTGAAGAGTGAAATGATGGTTGCTTCGTCCGACTAACTTACTGTGTGATTTGACTGCTCCTGAGTGGCCCCTACACATACTCCCCCTACGTGTATGACCGTTCCTGAGTCTCACTTGTACTTATCTCTATTTTCTTGCATGACACGTAGACAGGATGAACATAGAGGAATTTTATTACTGCACGTTGTTACGTACCTACTCCCTCCTTCCGGTTCACTACTAGTACTCCCTCTGTCCTGGTTTATTGGTCCCCTTTGTACTCAATTCATGGGCTTGTTTTCCTCAAGAAATTGTCTTTACCAACGTATTAATATCGGGAATGCATGCATGAACAACGAATGATTAAACCTTGCATGCAACGTTTTGACAAAGCATTGACATATGAACATGTGAATGTGAGGGACTACAACCTCGTGCATGAATGCAAGAGTCACATGTACACATGCACGCAAAAACATGTGTGACGCCCTAATGCATGCATGTACGAGCACACGACGGAACATACACGGTCACGCTCAAGTGCTCAACCTACACTTGCATGCACACACATACTCAGCCAGGGTGAGCTAGTGACCGTATAAACACAGAAAAATGTATATATTGCCCGCAATGAGCGTATTATGAAGTCCACTGACCGTATTTTTACAAATATATAGTGACAGCAAGTGTATTTATCTCGTTTCAAATTAAGCCATATTAACCATAAGTATGGACTAGCATTACTTTGTTGTGTCCCGTCAACTTGTAGAATGAGGAGAAGCTTGTGCGTGGTGGCTCGCAGGACAAAGGAGAAACTTTTGACTAATGCAAGCTCTCCCTCGCTCAGGCGGTGGACGTGCAACAGTTAATTCGGTGTCAGATTGCCAGAAGCATACACTATACTAGTACCATCATTGTTCGACTTCCCGAAGAGGCGAAGAGCCAAGCGCAAAGTTTACTATAGTAGTACTCCGAGTAGTATTATGTAGTACTACTAGTACTTACTATACAGGTACTACTCGGAACCGCATGGTGGAGTGTCTGCACTTTTATTTTATTTTAATCTGTGATAAAGCAATCTTCAACACATTTGCTTCTCTTCGAGGGTTCTCGCATGTGATAATGGAAGTTGATTGCATGGAACACTCACCACAATTCTCGTTTAATTCTAGCTCCTATCCTGTTAGAAATAGGAGCGCTCAGTAATATTTTCTCTTTTTTTGTTATTCAGCATGTAAACAGGTCAGCAAACCTTGCAGCGCATCTTTCTATAAGACTACTAAAAAAATAATAAAACAAGAAAAAAGTTTGAGCGATTAAATTACTGCTCCCGAATATTCAACTGACCGATTAATTTCTTATAAAGTACTCCCGTAGGAGTCTGGGCCGTGTCTCAGTCCCAGTGTGGCTGATCATCCTCTCGGACCAGCTACTTTGGTGAGTCGTCCGAGATCTTTTCGATGACCTATGTTGTGTTGAAGGGATATCTATATGATTCGATCGATTGCATAAGACCCGCGGTAGCAATAGAACGGGGAAAGTATACAGAAAAGACTGAAATTGCTTTTCGTTCTCATAGTTACGAAACGGTAAGAAAGATAAAATACGAGCCTATTTTATAGCAATGCGACAAGTGAATATTTGACACAAGAAATGAATTCAAATTTTCGGATAACGGATCCTTCTAATCCAGTCTATCTAATGTCTTTTTCAGGAGCCAGAGGCTTATTACCAGTTCTTCCTCCCGAATTGAGACCTATTGTTTATAGGTCTGGAGATAAAGTAGTGACTTCAGACATTAATGAAATTTATAAGAGAGTTATCCGTCGGAACAACAATCTTGCCTATCTATTAAAAAGAAGTGAATTAGCGCCGCTCATTATCTATTTTCGCCCTGGTTAGTAATAATAAGAGCGATCCAAATAATCTATGCAGCTTCAATTTCTCTTGGTCAACGAAACTTCAAAAAAAGAATAGCTTATTCCTCTGAATTCTCGTACTTCTTCGACTCGAATACCAAAAGTGTGAACCGTGCTTGCTGCGCTTTGAATGTGACCAAGAGCTGGCTTGATGAAACACCTCGCTTCCTAGTGACTAGTCTCTTGGATGATTGTCCTAAGAATGCTTATATATGAATAAAGCTTTCTCATTTACCCGCAAAAAAGATTCCATATTAACTGGAAAGGAGGCAGTATGGACTAGCACTACTTTGATGTGCCCCATAAACTCGCAGAACGAGGAGAAGCTTGCAGGACAAGGTAAAGCTTGCTTACGCCCTCATCGTCTACCTCAAGCGCGGTGGCTCGCATGACGAGGAGAAGCGTTTGACTAATGCAACCTACCCTCGCCCAGGCGGTGGACGTGCAGCAGTTCATTCGGTATCAGATTGCCAGAGGCATACACTATAGTACCATCATTGTTCGACTTCCCGAAGAGGCGAAGAGCCAAGCGCAAGGTTTAGTGGTATGAGTAGTATAGTACTACTAGTATAGAAGTACTAGGAACCGCATGGTGGAGCGTCTGTACTCTTATTTTATTTTAATCTTTGATAATTTATTCGGGAGAAGTGCGGAAAACGGCAGCCCAATAGTACTAGTATTAAAAAACATCGAACATGTAATGATGACATCGATCAACCATGCTCAAATATATCTTGGCCTCCGTGCGACACCTAGCTCATCTGTGTTCTCGCTCCTCATCTCTCTCAAGGAGCGGCGGGTTGGCCAGTTTGCCATCAATTGAGATCAGTTTGCTCACACTCCGGTCCCACATGTCAGTGATATGCCAAGAGGAAGTGCGTTGACCGATAGGCCATACGCGGACTTGGTTTTGCACCTTCATACATACTAGTATGAGCGGATTCAAAGAAGAGCGTATTGATGGTTGCTTCTTCCGAGCAACTTACAGTGGGAAAGGTGGGGCTTATGATTTGACTGCTCATTACTCACTATTAGTGTGGTGCAACGACCGGGCTGAGTCGCCCATGCGGTTGTGCACTCTAATTTGGTGCATGGAACATGGACCCGGATGCTGAATGGCTTTTGGCAATGCTACCAAGCTTCCAGCATTTGTTTACATAATTGACGTATACAAATAATTTTCCAGCAACATGAAATTGTACAATGCTCTGAAGCTTTCAGCTTTTGTTTCGTGTGTCTTGCCAGCTAGAAGGTTGTCTCGTTACAACATCAATCAAATACTAGAAAGGAAACTAACATCCATGCTCTTTCAGAAAAAATAAAAAACCAACTTCCTTGCTAATGCATCTCATTGATTAGCAGATCAAAGCTAATATTTACATCACAACTGAAGACAAAGTTGTGAGAAGGTGTTAAATTAAAATACATCCATGCTTTCACTGGCAGCAACTTCCCTCCAGCTCTATCTAAATCAACAAGGCATGTTGGGAAAAAAGTAGTTGTCAGGAGCATGCAACATTTCGACCATTTTGTGCAGTTCCAATAAAATAGAGTTGAGCATCCCTGTTCCAAAGATATTGAGTAAGTGTGATTACAATAATAGAGGACTATTGATGAAACAATAAACACACAAATAGAAGCCTGCCACCTTTGCAGTCTCTCTTAAGACTAACTAGTTGGAGAAGATTAAGCAAATAGTTGGAGAAGATTAGGCTCAGAGTTGGATGAGGAGGATAGAGCAAAACCAATCTCCCTTTGTGCAGTCGCACTGAAATGTAGAGACATTGCCCGTGTGACATTTTAGTAGAACTGCACAAAACACTCTTAAGAAAAAAGTGATTTGTGCAGTTCACCAAAAGGTCGCAATAGCAACGAGGTGAAATGGATAGCCCTGTTTGCAAAAAAGAGGTAGAAAGGAAACAATTACTGGCCAATAAAAGTTGAAGACACATACAACGACAAAAAAGAAGCATGTTCCTTGTCCTAAGGGAAGATAACAGCACGGTTGTTTATCTAAAATGGTGTGAGGACGAGATTGCAATATGGAAAGTACGCCGGACGAGCTACGTTTTGGGTACAGAACTAGGGAAGATCCACATGCACGATTTTCCACATGCAGCGACGTGGGAAGATGGGCAGTGGAGCAAGGCCGGAGGGGAGGAAGTTGTACCTGGGGGTCATCGGGATGTAACTAGGAGGGCGGCAGTGGGCGGGATCTGCCCATACTGCAGCAGCGAGCAAGTGGCAAAGGCCCTACCGCACCGGAGCTTGGTCAGAGAGAACGGCTGGTACCGCAGATCGGGACGTGCTGCCTCGACATCCTCCCCTTCCACCGATGTATGGGATGCGCCCGGATCAGTGACCAACGGTGAGAGAGAGGGGCCACCGCCGCCTTGTGTGAGATAGTGTGACGAGAGACAAACCCCGGGAGGCAGGCTCCACGTATATAGTGGAGAGGATTTATTTTTTCTGGATAACAATCGTTTTATATTCTATATGTGCCATTGAGGAATATAACTTTATTTAAAACTAACGCATCAAGTGGAACTTTGTTCCATGTACGCATGGTACACGACCCTCTTTCATGTAAACAACCGCTACACGCGTCAAATTATCACGTGGGCTGCCTTTTCGTACAGAAATGAGCTCCACCGTGTACCCGCGCGGGTGTGGCCGGGAACGAGACGTGAGTACATGCGTCATGCTTGCACCTCTTCTCTACGTGCAGCTACCCCACTTACGTGGGTGTGTGTGAGAGATGGGTTTTTTTACTAAAAAAAGATGGTTTGTGCGAAACAGAAGCAATGTGTCGATGATATCTCAAACAAAAAAATGTAACATATGCAATGTGTGTGAAACAGAGGCCTGGATATATCATATATAGAGGGAGCGATCCACAAGAAGAGAGTGGAGGGATCATCGGCATGAGATATCGATAGAATCAAAGAGAGGGGTGAAGTGTGTGGGCGCGCGATCGATAAAGAGTGCCATCGAATTTGTGTTTGCCCACGTCAAAGATATAGGGTGGCTGGCCAACTGGAATGTGAGAGGGGAGAGGTGCATTTTGTCTCTGTGGCATGGATACCTACCTACGGTGTACGGCTATCGGTGTGTGGGGGGGGGGGCGCAGAGACCTAACTATAGAGAGGTAGATCGACTGGTATATGTGTGGAGAAGAAGAGAGACCTAGCTATGTACTGAGGGAGATCGATCAGCATCCATGCATATGTGTAGCAGAGGAATAAGGTTCGAAGAAAGACAAAGCTAGAGTGTCGAAGCGTTGGTGGTGGAGTTGCTTCTCACAAATGGCGGGAGAGGCCTGCTAGACAAACGGAGGGTACGACTGCAATATCAATAAGAGAGGGGATGCGTGCCTGTCTGTGCATGTGCGTGTGAGAGACGGGTTGGGAGGCATGCAAGGATGATGAGGGGGGACGATATGGCTAGGGGGCGATATGGCTGTGGTAAACAGACGTAACTATATAGGAAGATCAATCGTCGTGTGTCGGAGAAAGGGAGATACATAACTAGTGATTAGGTACGTCGATCAGTGCGTGGGGAAAAAGAGTTATAGTCGAGCTAGCTATATGTAGGGAGGTCGGTAGGTATACATGCATGCATGTGTTAGAAGCAAATAAGGCTCGGAGAGACGGATAGAGTGAGAGGGATGCGGCTAGGAGGTGGTGCGAGAGGCCGACTATGTCGAGGGGGGAGGAGTGTGCGCGTATGAGATCGATGAAAAGAGGGTCGGGAGTGTGCACGTGCGTGGAACTGTATTAGACAGAGGATGGCATGGACGGTGAGAAGAGAAGAGGGAAAGCTTGTGTTTGTGGTAGGTTCGCCTGGCTAGAGAGGTATATCGATCGGTGTGTGCCGGAAAGAAGGAGCTGGAGGGCCTACACACACCGTGGGTGAACGACCTAAAGAGAAATAACGAATGTGCGTGATGGAGAGAATGTCGAGGGAGGGTGAGAGGGAGGTGGGCGTGTGCATGCACAAGCTAAAGTTAGCGCCAGCTACAAAGAGAAGAGGATTGTGTGGGCATAAAAGACGATCAGATATCATAATTCGTTATAAAAGTGGATTCAGATATTTGAACAAGAGATCATAGTGTTTTAAACCGATGCATATGCATGAATATAATGGTTATATGCATGGTGTGATCATGAACATGTTATACTACATATAATATATAATATTTTTTTGAATTTGTGATAATGTGTGGCTTTTGCAGCTCAGGGCTAAATACTTGTCATAATGTAGGGGGCAGGGCACTATACTTTGTGTGATAAATACAATGTACATATGAAACATGGTTTAGATTATGAAGGTCTAGCTAGTACTTCAAATGTACTATTATTTGGAATCAACATCAAGTGTATTCAAAATTTTGAATTCGAGTTCATATATATAGTACACATAGTTCATATCTAACTCTATAGTAATCATGTGGTGTGTTGTTAAGATAATATACAAATGATGGTTTAACTTGGGAACAATCATGATTGTAGATTCTTATTCAAATAGAGAAACGAATTCAAATATAGTTTGAATTGCAGCGGTAGTATATACATTTGGAATGCACTAAAATGTTGGTATGAGTAGGTTACATGCATTATAGAGATAGCAAAAAAATTAATTGGACATAACATGGATTCATAGTCTTGAATAGCATTTATACAGTAAAACGGGACAAGACTCTCCCTTTGTGTGGTGCGAATAGTTTTTGTTTTTGTTTTTTTTTTGTCAAGGGAAGTGCGAATTGAATTTTTTTAGGGTAGTGCGAAATTATTTGGTACGTACATTATTACACGTTGGGCTTGTTCCGAAATTTCAACCCGCGCCTTGTTATCCCAAAAATTCAGATATCGCTTTGTCTCTTTGTGCTCTGAAAACTCACGCCTTCACAACCCGCGCCTTGCTATCCCGAAATTACAACGCGCGCGAAAACTCCCTCCAGCTGCCAAATCCTGACACGCGAAATCCCCCTTCTAACCCCGAGCCAAAACGGCCGCTAGTTCAAATCGGTGGGGGTACTTTTGTAACACACCCTACATTTTGGACAAGCTCGTCCCTAAGTCATGGTTCCCCTCCTCCCATCACGTCCTTTTCGCCATTCGAAAACCCAGGCCGCCATAACCTCTCTGCTCCAGCCGCGAAACCCCACCCTCTGCCGTCCGCCACCCCACCGTGGCCCAGCCGGAGCCTCTTCCCCGACGACGTCATCCACTGCAATAGCTCGACGTCCCTCATCCACCGCCCCGTCTGAGGATCCGTCGTCGATCTCATCGTCCCACCGGTTCAGCCGCCCCGTCCTCCACCTCCAAGGAGCTGCTCCGACGATTGCCTCATCTATCGCGGCTGCTCCATTCCCATAGCGCCGCCTTAACCTGCTCCACCGGAACCGCAGCATCCTCACTGACTGCTCGAACGAAGCCAAGGCCTACTCGGCGCCACCAAAGAGGTTGTACCACTACTGCAGCATGCTGCTAACGCGACACTACAATCAGAGACCCTTTGACAAAATTGTGTGCGATGCAATATCACAAACGATGACGTAAAAAAATCGTCAAAAACATGCAAAACATTTGCGATGGCGGATACATCAAACACGGTTTGGATTTTAGTTGCGTGTGTGATGCGAGGCATACAGTTCAGTACAATGAACTATTTGTGATGAGGCAGAACAACAGAAACGGGTAGCCAGATGAAGGTATGTGCGATATACGGCATATAGTTCACTCGGATGAACTATTTGTGATTAGGCGGAACAAAAGAAACGGTCAGCCAGATCAAGGTGTGTGCGATAGAGGGCAAACATTTCACTCGAATGAACTATTTGCATTGAGCCAAGAGAACAGAAACAATTCAATTTAACAAGATTGTGTGATACACGGCAAACAGGTCTGTAATCAAAAATATCTGCGAAGACCGATAATACACAGATGATTGCTGCTAATAAGACGTGTGTGTTGTGCGATGGGATTGCATACAGAACAACAGCATATATATACACACACTTATAAGGACATGGTTGCATAACCAAATTAAACATCCAATTACATAGGTCACTACTGCAGGATGCTGCTAACGCGACACTACGATCAGAGACCCTTTGACGAAACTGTGTGCGATGCATTAATCGCAAACGGTGATGTAAAAAACCGTCAAAAAAGATGCAAAATGTTTGCGATGGCGGATACATCCGACACGGTTCAGATTTTAGTTGCGTGTGCGATGCGGGGCATATGGTTCGGTTCAATGAACTATTTCTGATGAGGCAGAAGAACAGAAATGGGCAGCCAGATGCAGGCGTGTGCGATATACGACATACAGTTTAGTCAGGATTAACTATTTGTGATGAGGCGGAACAACAGAAACGGGCAGCCAGATGAAGGTGTGTGCGATATACGGCATACAGTTCACTCAGATGAACTGTTTGTGATTAGGCAACACAACAGAAACGGTCAGCCAGATCAAGGTGTGTGCGATATACGGTAAACAGGTTCCTAATCAGAAATGTGTGTGAAGACCCATAATAACATAGACAATTTCTGCTAATAAGTCATGTGTGTTGTGGGCAAACATTTGCTGGTATACGATTGTCAGTGATTGATGAATTCAACACCGACGGGTTTCCTAGTATGGTCCGTGTGCGTTGTCAATGCATACAGAACAAAAATATATGTACTTATAAGGACTTGATTCCATAACCAAATTGAACATCCAATTACATAGGTGGCTAGTAGACACATGACCTTTGCACACACCAAAGTATGTTCAAAAATGCCTAGAAAACTCAAACAATGCATAAAAAAAGAAAAATGAACGCTGAATAATTTCATATTTTTTAGGACGACACTCCTATAGTTGCATGTTGCCTCTAAAAATAAATCAAGGCGGGAAGAAACAGCGTATGTCGTTTCGCACACATATAGGTGACAAGTTCCCTCTCGGAACCATGAGGCTTCTTGAGAGAAGCTCCGGTTTGTAAGAAGTTTATACCAAAACTTGTCCCAAATTAGACTATTTTTTTACCACAGCATGTTGGTGCCATGTCATAACACCATGCGATGTTTCATGATTTTGAGGCGAGTTTTGGAATTACAGTAATTTTAAAACCAAGTTTCTCAATGTTTACTGTCGAGTCGGCACCACCCTGGATAGGCTTTTTCCTCGTGGGTCCCAAATGTCAAAATCCAAATCTGCCACTACCATGCAGCTTCTACTATTAAGAATTACATCCCATTTGGTGTGCTAGCTGAAAATAAGTTTGGTGGGTGCAGGCGGGCGCTAAGAACTTGCAGGTTCTATAATGAACAAAGATCAAAGCCCAGTATGAACGAAAATATGGTTCAAACCCTAGTTGAAAAGGGCAACAATGTCTAACTCCAGCTTACAAAAGGTACAAAAGCACGAGGATTAATTGTTCATCAGGTTTACACATAACCCGGATTGAACAGGGCAATAACATCTAACTCAACCAAAGTTTTTGGCAGTCACAATCAAATGGATCGGTCCGATCCATAAAATCAAGATCCCGGTACAAAAGATCTACTGGTCCATGATGATGACAAGTTGTTGTAAATATAAGCCGAGCACGATCAGAAGCCCTTAGGTCCACATGAAACTTCTTTTTATGTTGTTCAACATACAGTTCCATGAGAAATTTCTTGTTGAAAAACTTAATCCTCAGGGACAATAGTGCCCTCGCATTCCTCATGAAGAATGTGACAAAGCCAGTGTTTACATGGTTGGATGCATATCCTTCCACCGTTATTGTCTTCAAACGAATGTCATGAGATCTGAGAAAATCCTTGTGCTTCCTCTGCCATCGATTGGTTAGACCTTTTTCTCGAAGTCCTAGTACCTAAATAGACATGAAGATTGAAAATAGTTAATGTCTAAAATAGAGTATGTCGAAGGAGCGACAGTTGAACGGTTAATTCTAGTACATTATATATGGGCTATCAATGTGTGTGAAATCATCACCTTTATATACAAATTCTCCAGACATGGAAAGCATCGCAGCAAGCCAATAGTGGTGTTTAGATCAAGACACCCTATATAAATTTAGATCAAGACACCCTATATAAATATATAAGGTCTTGACAAAATCCAGCAACCCTGATACACCATCTAAGGACAAGCTCTTCATTCAGCATAGAACATAATATTAGCACCGAAGGTGTACTCCAAGATGATATTTAACTTATGCGCACAAATGAAAAATGCAGATTACTAAAGTGTACATGGATAACATACAGTACCTGAACAAGTGTGGAGCCAACCACCAACTTGTAACATTCAAACGAATGAGAAAATACACCCAAGGTCTCCAGTTTAGGCACAGAGAGCACAGTTATTTGTGAAGGTTTATAACAACAATCAAGGAGCAACCTTTGAAGTGAAGGGGCATCTTCGATGATGAGCACCTGTCCTTCAAAATGAATTCCAATGCTTACAAGGTGAGGCGACTTTATTTTGAGACAAGGGATATGGATTCCTAGTCCAAAAACAAGCACCAAACGCTCCAGTGCAGGGCAGCTGGAGTGGATGATGCTGTGAAGTGAGGCCACCGACAGATCAACCAACACAAGCGCAAGTTTTTTCAGCAGTGGGAGTCAAAGCATTTGTACCAGATTGTTTGCTAGATGGCACCGGGTCAAGGTGGCGGTGTGGAGAGAGGAGGAAAACCATGAGATGGGCATCGGTGGTGAGGGCACAGATGCAGCTCTTGGTGGTAACCTAACGCTGTAGTAATGGTAGAACTCAAGTTGCTGGAGTTTATCAAATTGACGGGACGTCAGCTAGGCGTCCACCGTGCAGGGTATGTCCAGCAGGTAGCATGCCGGGATGCAGATGCGTTGAACGGAGCCCTGGTGGGAGGAGATGATGGCTCCGGGGAGTTCAGAATCATCATTGATAGATAGCTAACGACAGTCAAGATTAAGAGGCGCGGCGCGCCACTGAGTGCGCCACCGAGATGCGAGGACTTGTGTGTCGTAGTCATCCTTGGTGGGGAGAAGGGAGATGATCTCCCCAAGGATGCCGTCCGGGAGATCGCTGATGCGGTCCGCCGGAGATTCTACTGGTTCCTCAGGTCCAGGGGGCGTGGCCGCTTCTCGCCGTGTAGCCGGGTCCAAGATCTACATCCGGCGGCGGCGCTGGCCGGAGCCTCATCTGTGTACATACCAATCTGAAAGAAAAAAATGGCAGAAACATACATGTAGGACATTCAAAATCAATTCTCAAGATCTGGAAGAAAAGAGGCACAAACATATATGTAGGACATTCAAAATCAATTCTCAAGATTTGGCCACGAATTATTAGCACACAAGCTAACCCTAGTCGGATTATTAGCAAAATTCATTTGTACAGAACAAACAATTAATCACTAACTCTATACGGATAACATTCAAACAATCAGTACACTACATGCATCTAATGAATCTTAATTACTCTGATTTCATGGACTGAGAGAACATAACCATAGGATTTGTATTCCAAAAAAATTAGAGAGGGGGGAGTAACCAGAGAAAACACATGATATGTTTGCCGCACAAATGGGTATATAGATGACTAACAGGTTTTCCGTCGGAGTCGCAGTCGTTGCCGGAGTTGCTGTTGACCTTCGGCTCCGGCTGGGGGGGGGGGGTACGATGGCGCCGACGAAGTCTAGGTCGTGTTGCTGCCCGTGCGAGACCTTGTTGGCGGTGACGGCAACCTCTGTGCCCAGCTGCACATGTTGCGCGGGTGCTTCACCAGCCCTGGCGTCGCCACTCCCTCCGATGGTGTGCTTCGACGGCATCCTCATACACTCCAGAGTCCAGATGTCGGTGACCACTGTGGACCGGGGGTCCGGCCGCCTATTATGGCCGATGGCTCGGGCGCGTAATTAATACAGACCAGTGGGAGCGTGGCGGATGGCGGTCAAAGGCTGTCTCGCCTCCCGGTGAGCCTGCGTGGCGGACTTCTGCCATTCCTACCATCATTTCACACAACTACTCGCACGCCTCCCGGTGATACTGCGCAGCGAAAATGCCTCCCGTCAATACACACACCTGCACGCGCGCCTCCTGGTCTGCCTCCTCGCACGGCACACGAGGCGCGTGGCAGCACGTATATTTTTTGGTTTATTGATGATTCATTCTGCTGCTTTACTGCTTAACCGAAGCATGGCACGGTCTAACGCACACGGTCCGAATAAATACTCCGTATGAGATATTGGTTGCCAGTATTAACAATCTCCTGTTTGTAAGAAGATTATATCAAAATGTGTCTCAAATTTGATGAAAAAATACAATATCACAGTCTACTGGTGTCCATATATGACACCACGATAAGTTTCATGAATTTCAACTAAGTTTTGGATTTACTAAATTTTAAAAATCTATATTCTCAATGTTTTGAAACCTATTGCATGGGGAAACATGCACCCAGGGACACATATGATTTTGCAATCCATTTTGGTGCACATGTAGCTCGAATTTGATTTTTGCACATTAAATCCCTAGGAAATCAATCAATGTATAAAAACGATCGAATGATGTCTTTTTTTTTAATTTTAACACGACACTCCTTTGGTCACATGTTCACTACAGAAAAAGTTTGACATGCATCAGAGTGGCTGTGGTCGTGCGGGATGTGTGTGTCTATGTGTGTGGGGGTGGGGGGAGGGGTCCGGCAGTACACTACGAGTTGTGAACCTCCGTGTGGGATTATTGATCATTTTGTGAGTCATATATGCCACATCAAAGTTGTGAATTGGTTATTTAAAGCATTACACAACCCTTTCATACATACATGTTCGGGCCACATGCATGCATTGGTGGTCCTCTCGGACACTCTCCCTTGTGCGGTTATCAGCGACGTGCCCATTCGTTAGCCCGCAAAGGTTTTCAGTTTCCACCGACAATGAGAGGCATTTGAGCAAAAGGTGGATTCATCTTGGCATGTGTGTGGTGTGGATCATGGTGAGATTCCGTATCAAAGTTCAAGCACGTGCGTACACACCCTCCCACCGGCTTGAAGTCAGGGGGCTACGCATCATAGTGTAGTGCGTTTCCGGTTTGCGAAGCATGTGCCACGTCAAAGTTGTGCATTGGGTATTCAAACATCACATAACACATGGGCACATGCACGCGGTGGTTTTGTCCTATGACACTCACTCACGTGTCACTCTCTCTGTGGGCCCACGAGGTCATCGTCGACCAGTTGAACATACAACGAGAGAGAGGTTAATTTGACCAACAAGGATGGTTCTTTTTTGGTTTGTGTTACGTATATGCATGGTAGGAGTATGTACATGTCAAAGAGGGGGCAACATGAATACTCTATATATATGCGTGTCATAACCTCGCTCCATGTGGGGACTTTCCGGTTGCCGAGGCAGGTGCCACATCAAAGTTGTACATTATATTGGTATTCAAACATCACGCAATACCATGCAGGCGGCGGTTTCCCTATAGGAACTCACTCGCGTGTGGCGCTTCCATTTGTGGGCAAGCGAGGTTGTCCTCCATCACTTTGACCCAACGAGAGAGAGGTTAATTTGACCATCAAGGAATGATTCCTTTTTGGTTTGTGCTATACAGTAGAAGTACATATATACCACGCGTCGAATGGGGGCGTACATAGAGCACATACCACGCATCATGAACCTCACGCTCTCTGTGGGGACTTTTTGGTTTCCTATATATGTGGTGCCACATCAAAGTTGTGCATTGTGTATCCAAACATCACACAAACACCTCTTTGGGCCACATGCAGACGGTGGTACATAGTCCTATATAGGACGATCACTCGCGTGCGACGTACGCTTCGCTTCTGTGCTGGGCCCGCGAGTTCGTCATCCATCACTTTGACCCAGCAAGAGAGAGGTACGTTTGACGAACAAGGAGGATTAATTCTTTTAGGGCTGTGTTACTAGGTGTATAGTACGTGTCGAAGGGGGGGTGACCAGCATATATATATATACTAGGTGTCACATGAACCTCACTCTTTGTGGGGACTTTGCGGTTTTTGAGGCAAATGCCACATCAAAGTTGTGCATTAGGTATTCAAAACATCACAACCACACACCTCTCCATATATATGTTCTGGCACACATGCATGCGTGATGGTTGTTGTCCTATATATGGCACTCTCTCACGCGGTTATCGGCAATGCTTCCATCTGTCGGCCCGCTTGGTCCATCACTTGCACCAACAGCGAGAGAGGTTAACTAATTTGACTTAGGAAGGGATTAATTTTTTGTTTGTCTCATGATATAGATCATGATGTGAGATTACATATATATAATAGTGCATGTGTACACATTTATCCATCCCGCTGGATCAAGGGGGAGGCGAGCACACGACACGTCATGAACGACCTCTTGCTCTGTGTGGGGACCTCTGCGATTTTCAACGCATGCACCACATCAATGTTGTGCATTGGGTCGGGTATTCAACACATATGCATGCATCACACACCTCCATAAATATGTTCGGGACACACGCATGCAATGGTTGTCTTTGGACACACTCTCACTTGCTTGGTTATGGGCGGCAAGCCTATATATATTCGTGGGCCCGTGTGGACGTCCATCATTTCGACCAACGACAAGAAAGGTTACCAAGGTGGATTCTTCTTCTTTGCTTTGAGTTACCGTATAGTAGGTCAACCATTCCAAGCCTAATTAAGTTTGAGCGCATGCTACACGTTGTGAACCCTCGCTCAGTGTGGGGATTTTACGGTTCCAAAGCATGGTGCCACATCAAATTTGTGCATTGGGTATTCAAACACCACACACACCACTTCCATATACATACTTGGGCCACATGCACAGAGTGGGTTTGTCTTCATACAGTACTCCCTCGCGAGGTTATCGGCGACAAGCTAGCCCATTTTGCAGGGCCGTGTGGACGTCCATCACTTTGACCAACAACGAGCGGGAGAGGTTGTACGACCAAGTTGGATTCTGCTTTGGTCCGTGTTACAGTACGTCTTGGTGAGATGCCCTCCGCCCGACATGTGTGTGGGGGGGGGGCTACTTCGCACTACCTGCAACCTCCGTGGGGTCGGGGAAGTCAGGTTAATTTGTGAGGCACACGTGCCACATCAAAGTTGTGAATGGTAGTTAAATATCACACCACACCCTTTTTATACATATAGTAGGGCCACCCGCATGTGGTTCGTATGTGGTCTCACCCATCTCGCGCCACAAGCACACATTTGTGGGTCGGCACACGGTCCACCTTCGTTGGGAAGAGAAAGGGGAAGTTTGACCATATATATATGATGGACTCCTATAGGTTTTGTGTTACGGTAGGGTGAGATTTCAGACCTAGCTATTTGGGGGCATGCATTCGTAGCTAGGATTCCCTTACCACTGACACGAAGTGGGGTTCGTAGGGGGTGGCTGACTAGCAATATTGTGCTTTTGTGCGACAGGTGCCACATCAAAGTTGTGCATTGGGTATTCGAACATCAAACCACCCTTTTCATACATATATTTGGTCCACATGCAAATGTGTTCGTGTTCTGACCCTCTCCCACGTTATTCTTTTTGCCAAATTTATAAATAGCACACGAGTTGGATGTAGAAACCGTGTGCAATTGGGTACGCAACAGACACGGTTCGGTCAGACTACCCGTGTGCCACGCCCGTGCCCTGCAGTCACTCACATCAGCACAGTAGATTGGGCTCCACGAGGCTTTCCTTCCGGTCTCAAAAATATCTACTGCCTCGTAATCTCAAAAATATCTACCGCCTGGAAGGTTTTAATGGTTGATAGCACACGATTAGTATGTGCGGACCGTGTGCGATGTCTGTTACTCCCGCTCTGATTCAATCCCTTGATTCAAATTTTCAGTAGCCCCGGCATTTTACTCCCGCCTCTGCTTCCCTCACAATCTCAAAAATATCTGCTCACCCTTGATTCAAATTTTCAATAGCCCCGCCTTCTTACTCCTGCCTCTGCATCCCTCGCAATCTCAAAAATATCTGCTCGCCCTTGATTCCAATTTTCAGTTGCCCTGGCATTTTACTCCCGCCTCTGCATCCCTCGCAATCTCAAAAATATCTGCTCGCCCTTGATCCAAATTTTCAGTAGCCCAGCATTTTACTCCCGCCTAGTAAAATTTTCAGTTGCCGCGGTATTTCCTCAAACACCAACTTGCCCCCCCTCCACACACACCACACACTCCCCAAAACCTCCGCTCACACAGACACACACCACCCCTCCCTCGCTCGAAACCATTGGTAGGTCGCCACCGCCGCCGCCTCCATCCTCAACCTCTGCCTTTGTGCCGGGGAGCTTGAGGAGCCAATGGCAAAACAGAGGTTTATCGTGGCCTCTTCGCCCAACGCCAGCGAGGTGGCCGCCGAGGTGTCCCTGTCGTCCCCCGCGTGCTCTTTATCGATCTGCCGTTGCCGGTCGCCTGATCCGCCTGCCGCGGCGCCCCTACGCCGGTTCGAGGACTTCCCCATCCTCCCTCGGGCCCGGCCGCTGACGAGGACCTACCTCGGGGTTCGGCAGCGGCGGTGGGGGACGTGGGTCGCCGAGATTATGGATCAGGAGACCCACACCCGCTGGTGGCTCGGTAGCTTCCACACGGCCGAGCTCGCGGCCATGGAGTACGACCGCTGGCAGGTCCGCTACCACGGCGTGGCAGCTAGGCTCAATTTCCCCTTCGGCACATGTCCGGTCGACCTCATTCCGCCGGAGCCAGGGGTGGTGAGCTCGGCTATGGCGCAGGAGGACCGCGAGGCGTGGGAGCACCTCGAGGCCGAGGCCGCCGATGAGGCCTACATGCAAGAGCTCCGTCGGCAGCACCCGGAGCTCGTGGAGGCGGAGCGGGTGATCTTTGCCGGCGCGGAGGGCGGCGAGGTTATCGTGCTCTCCTCCGATGAAAATGTCGAAGGCGGCAAGGACGGTGGTGCGGAGGGCGTCGAGGTGGGCGGCGAGGACGAGGAGATCGACATCGACGAGTGGAGGAGTGTCTTCCCCAATGAACCCGACAATGGCACCGGCCCGGACCCGGCTCGCGGCACACCGTACCTAACGAGGAAGGATTGGCTCGACCTCCACTTCGACCGAAAGTAGTTTAGCTTAGTTTAAATTTATGTTTTATGTTCGGTTATGCAAACTATCTATGTTTATGTTTGAATGCATGCTACTTTTGGTTGAACCTGCTTTGAACTTGATCAAATTGAAGTTTACAATGTTAAGTTTAGGGGATCGACTAGAAACGGCCAAAAATTGCTGGAGTATATATATATCCACTAAGGGTTTTAGTCCATTAACTTTTAAAGGATTGGCTAGAGATGGCCTTATGCCTTGTTTATTTCAGTTCTTCACAATGTGATGCTCTATATGTGCAACTATTTGCCGTGCAGTTCAATTTCATCAATAACAGTTTCAATAACACCACTATGAATTACGATATTTGGTTGCTGTTAAGGATGTTATAGTTAACATGCCTTTTCATTTTTTAACAATAACTAGTGTACTTTAGACCTGCACAATACCAGTTTAAATGACTATTTGCTTGTTTTGAAATGTTATGTCTGATGCTGTTAACACACCTTTTCACTTCTTGTTTTGCTTAACTAGCGTGCTTAAACCTGCACACTGAAGCTATCATTTGTAGATTATGTTGTCTACCATGGATATATTTGGTTGATGTTTAGCCTGATGTGCTTAACATGCCTTTATATGTACTCATACAGGACAATGTTGAGAACAGTGTTGTTCTCCATCGAGGTTAGTTTCATCGCATTGCTTATATGTACTCACTGTTCAGGATATCGGTAGCTGGTACCATATAGCCTGGGGGCTGATAAGGGATTAATCGTCGAATTGGACATTTCACTAAATATATCTGTAACCCATTTATCAGTAGGTTAACTAGGGCCATATTTAATATATCTGAGGCTACATAGCAACATGCATTGTACTGAATGACTAAATATGCAATCCCAGGCTACATAGCAACAAGGAAGAGTGCTACCTTAATGTTCTGATGATGTCTGGATATACATGTAATAAAATCTTATATAATGGGGTGGAGGGAGTGTTGTGCTACATCATTTTGCAATTGTTGTTTAGCTTCTAATATTAACTTGGTGCTTTTAGGTACATATGTCATTGCCAAAGATCCACACTTCGACCCTTTCTGCGTATGGGGCAATGAGATATTCATGAACCAGCATCAAGTGAGGAAACTGATAAAGATTGTTATTAAAAGGGGTCAAAAGATGTCAATCGAACTATTTGTTTACACTTTATGCATGACAACAGTGAACTGCAGGATGGTAAGTAAGAATTCTGTAGCCTTCTTTTTACTGCCCGTAGTGAGTTGTGTTAGATGACAATGTCTGAATCTTTTTTCCTTTGTAGTGGATCCTGAAGCAGTTTACTCAAGATTACCTCTCAAACTACATGATTGGCGGCCGGCCATCACTAGGGATTGGACTAGAGTCGTGCGTGCCTTCTGCATCCAGGAGAGCACAATAGGGCCATTCCGCTTCACCTTGTTCAGCAACCAGAATGTCTGTTGCATCTTTCTTTACCATCTGTAATAGTACAAGTATAGAACCCTTGTTCATCATTCTTTATTTGGTGCTTATGTAATTCTTGAACATATGTACCTGTGAATCAAATAATGCATTGGTTGTTTGAACCTGATGGATATGAATAAAGCTATAGCCTACTTTCAAGTTCAAATTTGGTAAAATTTTAAATAGCAGCAATTAAATTAGGGTGAAATTACGGTTTGTAGGTCATTACGGTGCACACGGTCTATAAAGCACAGTGTGTGCGATATACATCATAATCTGACACGGTTCACGGAGAGGAAACGTGTGTAACAATGCACATAGTTGCCATTTGCAAAGCGTGTGTGATGTCAGAAACTATCACAAACGGTGCGGGAAAACTAAATGTGTGTGATTGTCTACCTATCATACACGGTTTACAATCATGAACTGTTTGTGATGTGCCAGGCATCGTAAACGTAGAGCCAGTTTGGTACGTGCCTGGAAAACTCCCGTGCCTAGAATGTGCCTGGTTTTAGGTAAAACCACAGAACTCTGACTGCGATGGCAATGCGAGCACAAATGAGTAGCAAGGATGAAGCGTTTGGGATATTCGAGATATCAGAAATGGTTTTATAGGGACAACTGTATGCATCAAGGCTCCCTATCCCCGACGGTTTCTGGGTCGTGTGGGAAGGACCCCCCTATCGCAGTCACTCACTAGGCGACGGTTCAGAATGCCGTCGCGGAAAGGGGTTCAAAACCGTTTGTATAGCACCTCGCTGTACCAGTGGGTGGCTACTACACACATGACATTTGCACACACCAAACTAAACTATTACATGCATAATTACATAGGTGGCTACTACACACATGACATTTCCACACACCAGAGTAAACTATATATTACATGCATAATTAAGTAGGATAAATGATCATCTGATCATCATCTACTTCTTGTGACGCTTGCCGCTACTTCTCTGCTTGTGGCTCGATCCGACCTCGTCGATTTTGGAAACGAGGCACTTCCTCATGTCAACGATCCGCCTGTGCATCTCGTAGCATGTGTACACGCTCTTGGCTGTGAACCTGAGGTGAGGTTCATCCAGTTGCCGCATCCAGGCCCCGTGCCAGGATACGGGACTTGTTCTGTTGCCATCCTGCTTCATCTTTTCGTAGTAGGGGTCGATGATGGCCGAGGCGAGTTCAACCAAGGAGTCCTTCTTCATGCTGCCCCAGACCCTGTAGTGGTCATGGATTTCGATAAGGTTCTTGCAGGCCAAGCCCGTAACCTTGAGCGCTTTTACATCGTCGGAGGTTTCCACCATAGCGAACTTGTAGTCAGTGCTGTTGACAAACCTGGCAAAACGGTCGCAAGGCACTGTGGCCATGCAGTAGTGGTAGATGAGGACATGATGGCGCACGCACAACTGGGCAACGGCAACCTTCTGATCTTTGCCGGGACGACCGCCAGTGTTCTGGAGGTCGATGCTGACCACCATGTACTTGTCTTGAGCAAGCAACTGCTCCACAGTGTTGATGTAGTCCTCCATCATGGCCAAGTCGATGGTGTACACCACCGAGAGATCCGTCTCCCTCGCATGGGTCTCCACTTTATGCTCGCTGAACTCCATTGGAGCACCGCTAGATATCCTCTCTGTATGTGTCATCATGGGTGTGCTTGTTCTGCTGTGGGGCGAGATCGAAAGATTGAAGAGACTAAGGTTATAATGGCCGCGGGAATTAACGGGGAAGCCGGATGGCCTGGAATATCCGCACGCCCAGATGGCAGTTCTAATTTGCAGTGTGTAACTCCATCGTGCCGCACGTAACTGCATCATGGCAACGCGCGCGGCGCAACCGCATGCATATGGGCCCCCAACGTGATCATGTGCAGGCCCCAACCGCTGGCAGAGCGCTCCGCGGTCGCCTCAACGGCGAGCAACCATATATACGCATATATCAGTTGAACACGCAAGGAAAATGCTGTCCACAAGCCGAGCGTGTGGAGGTACGCAAGCTGACCGCGCCGACGGACGTGAGCAGACTGCGCCGCGGCGCCTAACAGCGAGCACAGTGCGCTGTGGCACCTAACAGCGAGCAGAGTGCACCGAGGGACGCGAGCAGAGGCCAGCACAGTGATACGTGGCAAATAAGACGAACTGTGAGAGCGATGGCGGAGACACCAGGCACGAATCAGATTAGAGTTGTGTGTGCGATACGTGACATACAGTTGATCCATCCGAGCTGTTTGTGATGGAATAAGCCATGTGTGTTGTGGGCAAACGCTTGCTGGTATACAACTGTTTGCGATTGATGAATTCATCATCGATGGGTTCCCTAGTGTGGTCCGTGGGTGATGTGATATGCTCTGTCTACACGACATCTATGCTCTATGTACAGAAGAACAACATATATATACTTATAACAGGACATGATTGCAAAACCAAATTAAACATCCAATTACGTTATATAACAAATACCATAAATATTGCAAGGTTCAAATTCCAGCATTACAAGGCCCAAATTCAAAGATTACAAGGTTCAAACTATTCAGACACATAAAATTCATCTTCTTCAGAATCTTTTTCATGCATTATTTCTGTGAAAGGATCAGCCACCGAGAAGTCATATAGCGGCTCGATACAATGACTTCTGAATAATCTGTCACATGAAGTTACAAACTGAAATTCAGCTTGTGCAGAGCCTTTTCCATTCAGCTGTAGATGCCTGCACTCTTTAGCAATCCATTCACTTCTGTGCAGTAAATATAGGGCAAACCTCATTACCTTGAGCAACCTTGCTTTATCAACAAAGAACCTGGCGAATTTAATTTCTGGTGTGGTGCCTCGGTACTCGTTAAAAGTAATTTCTATGAGATGAAGATCAAGGCATTCAATGGGATTGTTATATTCCCCAACATTTTCTACTTTCGGGCCTACTAGTATCTGCAAACGAAGACAACATATTAGTGCCTACCTGCAGATTTGAACACTTCGGGCCTCTTTGATTTGCAGGATTTCTAAAATACACGAAAAGAGTGAAATGCCACCTTCAATCTTTCATGATAAACTTTTATCATGAAAGCATGTCGGGCGAAGGAATAAAACGCGTACAACACTAGCATCTCAAACAATATAAGTATTGAAATCCTCCAAATTTCCTTTAGAAATCATTCTACATTTGTCAATGTAATCATGGGTAAAAGTAACAAAAAATTGAGCTTCGTTGTGGTTAACAATTAACAGGAAAGGAGCATCACCTCGATGTATAGCTTCTCCGTGCAAGGAAAGCATCTAAGGAATCTGACAACTTCATCCAGATCGGGGCCGACAGATTGTAGTGCCAAGATCTTCACTGTGCGCAGAGGCCGGGTCAAGCTTGTGGGAATCATTTTCTGGATGACAGGCGAACATATAGATCAACAACAATTAGATAAAATGTGATGTCCAATAATATATAAGAAGGAGAAGAAGAAGACTGTTGTACCTGAATGGATAATGATCCAGTAACAAGTTCGTTGAATTCAGCACACGAATAGCCCAACACTGTCAATTTCGGTGCGTGAATGACCCTGATTCTTGCTGGACCTAATTTATCAAGTACATACAATCTCTCGAGGAAAGGGGCATTCTCAATGACAATATCGTGAAACACCTCAACTGAAAGCCTTGGGCGGCGCCTGCAATGCACATAAATCGCACGGACATTCATCGAGGTGATGTGGAGGCTACTGAACCCATCCATCGCATGAAGACGAATGTACTCGAGTGTTGTACAGCCGATGAGCAGGCGCTCCAAATCCTCCTTCGAGATGCGGACGGCAATGAGCTCGAGGTGCTTAAGTTTAGGGAGATGAAGAGCGCGTGCGGCATCGATCCAGGGGAAAATGCACCTCCTGAATGTAGCGTGGCGCAGCGTGGGCGCGAGGCGGAGCACGGATGGCGGCAGCCAGCAAGGACGTCCAGCATGAAAGCTGAGCTCCTCGAGCCGATCCAGGGCTGGGGATAGGAACTAGTAGTGCAACCTGCGTTCGGTCTTGTTGTGGGGACTGAGCCTGCTGATAGCAAGGCGTTTGACCAGCCTAGGGTGCGTGGCTAGGACGTGCGACAATGCATCCAGGCGTTGCTGCTCCCCACTGCAGAACTCATGGTCGACAATGAGGTCCAGGGGGTGGAGTACTAGAGGGGGCGCCACTGACGCGAGAGGAAAGTGGTCCGCACACCATATTTGATGGGGAGGTGGGATATGATGGTTACCAACATCTCATCGGGGAGGCTGCTGATGAAGTCCATGTTCGCCGGAGACTCTTGCGGTTCTGGCTCGACCCGCCCCCGCTTATTGGCCGGCTCGTCCTCCATCTCGTAGCAGGCGGCGATCCTCGGCGGCGGTGCTTGTAGATGAGAACGGAGGACTGTTCTACGTACCTTCCCAAGGCGGCCGAAACAAAAGTCCAAAACCAGCAATAAATTGCAGCGCTCGCGGCATGCGCGGCGGACTGCTCACAGTCGTCCCGTCTAATAAAACAGCTGCACGCGGTAGTAAGTGGTTAGTTGAACGCCCACGGTTGGACTAATACGACCGTTTGCAATAATAACGTGGTGGCTATTTGTTAAAAATGCCTAGGAAAATCAATGTATAAAAAGGCGAAACGAACCCTGAATAATTTCATATGTTTAGCATAGTTGCATGTTGCCTCTGTAAAATAAATCAAGGCGGGAAGATACAGGATATGTTGTTTCACACATAGATCATGTGACCAAGTTCCCTCTCGGAACCATGAGGCTTCTTGATAGAAGCTCCGGTTTGTATGAAAGAAAATATGGGTCAAAGCCGAGTTGAAAAGGGCAGCAATATCTAACCCTAGCTTACAGAAGGTACAAAAGCTCGATGATTAATTGTTCATCAGGTTTACACAAAATCCAGATTGAACAGGACAATAACAACTAACTCAACCAAAGTTTTCGGCAGTCACAATCAAATGGATCGGTCTGATCCATAAAATCAAGATCCTGGACCAGAAAATCTACTGGTACATGAAGACAAGTTGTTGTAAATAGAAGCCGAGCATGTTCAGAAGCCCTTTTGTCCACCTGAAACTTCTTTTTATGCTGTTCAACGTGTCCATCCGTAAGAAAGTTTTTGTTAAAAAACTTAATCCTCATGGACAATAGTACTCTCACATTCAACAGGAAGAATGTGAGAAAGCTAGTGTTTGCATGGTTGGATGCATATCCTTCCAGCGTTATTGTCCTCAAATGAATGTCATGAGAACTGAGAAAATCCCGGTGCTTCTTATGCCACCAATTGGTTATACCTTTTTATCCATGTCCTTTAGCCTAAATAGACATGAAGACTGAAAACAGTTAATGTCTAAAAAAATAGTGCAGCTGAACGGTTAGTTCTAGTAAAGTATATCAATGTGCTTGATATCATCACCTCTATATACAAATTCTCCAGACATGGAAAGCATCACAGCAAGCCGATAATCATGTTCAGATCAAAACACCACATACTGATATGTAAGGTCTTGACAGAATCCAGCACCATTGATAGGGTACCCATGGACAAACTCTTCATTGAGCATAGAACATAATATTAGTACCAAAAGCGTACTCCAAGATTATATAAAACTTATGCGCATAAATGGAAAATGCAGCTTATTATTACAAAAGTGTTGATGATATAAAACTTACGCACACAAATGAAAAATGCAGCTTATGATTACAAAAGTGTTGATGATAATATACAGTTCCTGAATAAGTGTGAAGCCAACCATCATCTTCCAACCTTCAAACGGATTAGGAATTACACCCAAGGTCTCCAGTTTAGGCGCAGAGACCACAGTTATTTGCGAAGGTGCATAACGATAATCAAGGAGCAGCCTTTGGAGTGAAGGGGCGTCTTTGATGATGAGCTCCTCTCCTTTAAAGCAAATTTCAATGCTTACAAGGTGATGCGACTTTATTTGGAGACAACGGATATGGATTTCTTTTCTAAAAACAAGCAGCAAATGCTCCAGGGCAGGGCAGGAGGAGTGGATGATGCTGTGCAATGAGGCCTCTGACAGATCGACCACCACAAGCGCGAGTTTTTTTAGCAGTGGGAGTCAAAGCATTTGTACCAGATTGTCTGGTAGATGACACCGGGCCAGGGTGGTGGTGTGGAGAGAGGAGGAAACCCATGAGATGGACATTGGTGGTGAGGGCACAGCTACAACGCTTGGTGGACAGCTATTTGCATAGTAATGGTAGAACTCAAGATGCTGGAGTTTTTCAAATTGACGGGATGTCAGCCAGGCGTCCGCCGTCCAGGGTATGTGCATCAGAAAGCATGCCAGTATGCATAGGCGTTGAATGGAGCCCTAGTGGGAGGAGATGATGGCTTCGTGGAATTCAAAATCATGAACGACAGATAGCCGGCAACAATCGAGATTAAGAGGTGCGGCGCTCCATAGAGTGCGCCACAGAGATGCGAGAACCTGTGTGCGGCAGCCATCCTTGGTGGGGAGAAGGAAGATGATCTCCCCAAGGATGGCATCCGGGAGATCACTAATGTGGTCCGCCCGATATTCTACAGGTTCCTCAGATCCAGGGGCGTGGCCGCTTGTGCCCGCGCTACCGGGTGCAGGATCTACAACTGGCGGCGCTGCTGGCCGGAGCCTCATCTGTGTACATAGCAATCTAGAAAAAAAAAGCAGAAACATACATGTAGGACATTCAAAATCAATTCTCAAGATGTGGAAAAAAGGCACAAACATATATGTAGGACATTCAAAATCAATTCTCAAGATCTGGCTACGAATTATTAGCACGCACGCTAACCCTAGTCGGATTATTAGCAAAAAAATCATTTGTATAGAACAAACAATTAATCACTAACCATAAATACCATTCAAACAATCAATACACTACACGGATCTAACGAATCTTACTCTGATTTCATGGACTGGGTGAACATAACCAAGGATTTCTGTTCCCAACAAAAGGGAAGGGGGGGACTAACCGGTTGTTCGTCGGAGTCGGAGTCGTTGCCGAAGTAGCTGTGGACCTCTGGCTCCGGCTGGGGAGGCACGACGACGGCGACGAAGTCAAGGTCACGCTGCTGCCTGCGCGAGACCTCGTCGGCGGCGACAGCAACCTCTATGCCCAGCTTCATGAGTTGCACGGATGCTTCACCAGCCCCGGCGTTGCCACTCCCACCGATGGTGCGCTTCGGCAAAATCCTAATACACTCCATGCGGCGGTGACAACTGTGGACGGGGTGTGCGGCCGCCTATTATGACCAGCGGATCGGGCGAGCCATTAATATGGAGAAGTGGGAGCAAGGTGGGTGGTGGTCAAGGGCTAGCTTGCCTCCCGGTGAGCTTGCGCAACGGACTGCTGGCATGCCTACCGTCATTTCACACAGCTACTCGCACGCCCCACGGTGAGTGCGTAGCGAACACGCGCATGGCCGGCCTCCCGGTCTGCCTGCTAGCATGCGTCTCGTCAACTCATGTATGCTCGTACGGCAAACGGGATGCGTGCGCGGCACGTATTATATTGATTTTTTCCTTTTTGATGATTAATTCTGCCGCTTTATTGCTTAACGGAAGCACGACACGTACATTGTTGGTCTAACGCACACGATTCGAATAAAGAGTCCATTTACGATATTGGTTGATAATTATTGATAATTCCCTATATGTCGGTGTTCTAGGAACCAGGGTACCCAGACTTGCCTGCCTGCGGCCCACGGCGTGGCTCCTTCAACGGCCTGGTACGGCCCATCTACGAGACCACCAAGACAAGACCCTCGTGAGGGGCCAAGCCTCGCGAGGCGGACGACGCCAAGACCTCCTGAGGGAGCGGCCTCCCTAGGCTGCCTCCTGAGGAACGGAGATTCCTATGCAGGTGCCCAGCCTCATGAGGTTGCGGTGACGCAAGCCATGACAACCAAGGCCAGCGGGCGCAGAGAGGACAGCTTCCTCTTTGGTGCTAAGGAGGCAAGCGCAGGCTCAGGGTCCCGAGGAATCAGGCAAAGGTTTCCATTCCAGTGCAACAAGACCAGGACCGCCAGGACGGCAAGACGGATGTCATCACCGAGCGCACCACGGCGTCACGACCAGAAGCTTTGCAGGCGAAGACCACCTTTCATCAGGATAAGATGTACTACTTGTCCCCTTTCAAATTGGCCACTGTGGGATCCCTTCCCGCCTACGTTTTGGGGGAAGAGGACCGAGGCCACTATATATAGGTTAGCCACCACCGTAGAGAGGGGGATCCGATCCGACCCGACCGGAGGACAACTCACTCTCACCCAGAGCAGACCTCGCGAGGTTGTTCATCCCTTGTACTTGTTCATCCTCAGCCCCTCGTGAGGCAAATCCACCACAAAGCAGGAGTAGGGTCTTACACCGCAAGGTGGCCCGAACCTGGGTAAACTGCCGTGTCTATCTTCTTCCCCGTTCTTCGAGCTAGGATGTAGGGCGACGAGTTGGTTGGCTGGATAGGTTGAGTTCTTCGCACATGCCCTAGAGTTCGAACCTATCTTGGGTCCGCGGAGCCCTGAATCTGACACTATATGTAAGAAGATTATATAAAAACTTGTCTCAAATTTGAAAAAAAAAATATCACAGTCTATTGGTGTCATATGACACCACGATAAGTTTCATGAATTTTAACTTAGTTTTGGATTTACTGGATTTTAAAATCAAGATTCTCGATGTTAGAAATTTCTTGCATGGGGACTAAACATGCACCCAGGGACACGTACACATATGATTTTGTAATCCATTTTCGTGCACTATCACGGGTCTCATGTAGATCAAATTTGATTTTTGCGCATTAAATCCCTGGGAAATCAATCAATGTATAAAACGGACAAATGTTATCTATTTTTTTCAATTTTTAACACTAAACTCCTTTGGTCACATGTTCGCTACAGAAAAAGTTTGACATGCATCTTTGGGCCACATGCACGCGGTGGTCCTAGGACACTCACTCACGTGGGCCCGCGAGGTCGCCGTCTAGCACTATGACATGCGATGAGAGAGGTTAATTTGACCAACAAGGATGGTCATTTTTTGGTTTTTGTTATGTACGGCAGGAGTATATATATAGTACGCATTGAAGAGGGTGGCCGGGGGCAATACTATGCATCATATAGGACAGTCACTCGCGTGTGATGCTTCCATCCGTGGGCCCACGAGGTTGTCCTCCATCACTTTGACCTAACAAGGAGGTTTCTTTTTGGGTTGTGTTGCGGTAGGAGTATATAGTACGTGTCGAAGAGGGGAGGAGGGGGCAGCACATACTACACACACGTCATGAACGATCTCGCTCCGTGTGGGGACTTTTCGGTTTCCGAGGTAGGTGCCACAAAGAAGTTGTGCATATTGGGTATTAAAAACATCACCAACACATTGGGCCACGTGCAGATGATGGTTTTCACTCATTCACCTACGACTCTTCCCTCCATGGGCCCGCGAGGTCGTCGTCCATCTAATATATGACACAACGAGAAAGGTAATTTGACGAACAAGGAGGATTATTTTCGGGTTGTGTTACGGTACGTAGGAGTATATATATATTACGCATCGAAGAGGGGAGGGGGGCAACATATATATACTACGTGTCATGAACCTCGGTTCGTGTGGGGGACTTAAAGGTTTCCGAGGCAGGTGCCACATCAAAGTTCTACATATATATTAGGTATTCAAACATCACAACCACACATCTCCATACATGTGTTTGGCCCACAAGCAAGCGATGGCGGTTGTCCTCTAGCACTCACTCACGGGGTTATCGGCGAGATGCTCCATCTCTGTGTGCCCGCTTGGTCAATCACTTCGACCGAGAGCGATAGAGGTTAATTTGACTTATAATTAGGAGGGGATTAAATTTTGGTTTGTCTTATACGGTACGGTACATGCAACTATACTTCGAGCGCATGTGTACGCATGAATCCCTCCCACCGGGTCGAAGTGGGGGGGGGGGCGAGCACGCGACGCGTCATGAACCAGATCTGTGTGGGGACTGTGCGATTTTCGACGCATGCATGCGCCACATCAAAATGTTGTGCTTTTGGTATTCAAACATATATGCATGCATCACGCATGTCCATACATATGTTTGGGGCACATACATGCAGTGGTTGTCTTTGGACACTCTCTCCCTCGCTTGGTTATCATCGACGGCCTATATATTCGTGGGCCCGAGTGGACGTCCATCACTTCGACCAACAACGCGAGAGAGGTTACCAGGGTGGATTCTTATTCTCTTGGTTCACGTTACCGTATAGTCGTACGTCAATCATGGTGAGATTCGAGACCTAAGTTCGAGGGCTCGCATACACATGAATCCCTATATATATAGTATATGCGTCATGAACCCTCGCTCTGTGTGGGGACTTTTCGGTTCCAAAAGCATGCTGCCACATCAAAGTTGTGCATTGGGTATATTCAAACACCACATGACACTTCATACATATGTTTTGGCCAGATGCATGCAGTGGTTGTCTTCAGGCAGGCCCTCGTGTGGTTATCGGCGACAAGCTAGCCTATTTTGTGGGGCCGCGTGTGGACGTCCATGCATGACTTTGACCCAACAACAAGAGAGCTTATGACCAAGGTGGTGATTCTTCTTGGTCAGTCTTACAATACGCCTTGGTGAGATGCCCGCTCCCACCAACCCAAAGTGTGTGTGTGTTGGGCGGGGGGCACAGTACTACTTCACACTAGATGAACCTCCGTGGGGTCGGGGATGTCCGGTTAATTTGTGATGCACATGTGCCACATCAAATTTGTGATTTGGTTATTTAAATATCACACCACATCGTTTTCACACACACACACACACATATATATATATCGGGCCACCCGCAGGTGTGGTTCGTATGTGGTCTCACCCATCTAACGCTAGAAGAACACATCTATGGGCCCGCACACAGTCCACATTTGATCCTAGGCAAAGGGGGGGAGGGGTTGACCATGATGTACTCCTTTCGATTTTGTGTTACGGTAGGGTGAGATGTCAGACCTAGCAATTTGGGGGCATGTGTTCATAGCTAGGATTCCACTCCCGCCAACATGAAGTGTGTGTGTGTGTTTGTGGGGGGGGGGGGTAGCAATAATAATGTGCACTTTGTGCGATAGGTGCCACATCAAAGTTGTGCATTGGGTATTTGAACATCAAACCACCCTTTTCATACATATATTTGGTCCACATGCAAGTGTGTTCGTGTTTTGACCCTTTCCCGCGTTTTTTTTTGCCAAATTTATAAACAGCCGACGAGTCGGACGCAGCAACCGTCTGCGATCGGGTACGAACAGACACGGTTCCCTAGGACTACCCACGTGTCGCGCCCCTTCCCCTGTCACCCATATGATCATAGTAGATTGGGCTCCACGAGGCTTCCCTCCCCCTCTCGAAAATATCTACTCCCTCGCAATCTCGAAAATATCTACCCGCCTAGATGGTTTTTCTGTTTGATAGCACGCGATTAGTATGTGTGGACCGTGTGCGATGTCTATTACTCCCGCTCTGCTTCAATCAGTAGATCCAAATTTTCAGTAGCCCCGGCATTTTATTCCCGCCTGCATCCCTCGCAATCTCAAAAATATCTGCTCGGCTGGAGTGTTTTTCTGTTTGATAGCACATGATTATTATGTTTTAACCGTGTGTGATGTTCATTACTCCCACCCCGCTCTGCTTCAATCCCTTGATCCAAATTTTCCGTAGCCCCGCGATTTTACTCCCGCCTAGTAAAATTTTCAGTACCCGCGGCATTTCCTCAAACACCACCTTGGACCTTCCCTCCACACACACACCCCAGATCCCCTGCTCACACACATACACACCACCCCTCCCTCGCTCCAAACCTAGCTAGCTCGCCGCCGCCGCACCGCCTCCATCGTCAACCTCTGCCGGTCTGTCCGTGCAGTTTACCCACCGATATACATACCCTCGCCGCCCTGAGTTTCTTAGATGACGCCTGCGAAATGCCCCCTTTCCCAGAGATCCCCATCCCCACCCCTCCCCAACTCCAGAGCGTCGCAGCCTAAGCCGGTTACGCTTCCTGGGGAGCTTGAGGAGCGAATGACCCAAAAGAGCTTTACTGCGGCCTCTTCGCCCGACGTCGGTGAGGTGGCCGCCGAGGAAGCTGACGACGATGACTGGACCTGGATTGAGCCTTTCAATTAGCGGGCTAGAGTATTCTGGCATGTCGCAGACGCCGGCTACGACATCGAGGTCGTCGACAGTGATGGCTTGACGCGGGCTATGTCACAGGTTAAGACAGCGATGGCTTGACTTCGGGTTCGATAGCCGTCGATTTAATCGATGGCCCTGCCGCTGATCTCCTGCGGCTCGTTATGAACAATTTGCCATCCTTCATCGCCATGGAGCCCCTTTTGTCATTTCTGAAGGACACGTTCTGTGACGCTGGCTTCGGATCCTCAGCTGCGAAGTCAGACCTCATCGACGGCAACCACAAGGAGGAGCCAATCTGTGACAAGTGAGGAAACCCATGATTTGTTTTCTCGAACCCCTTTTGTAGTGAGAACCTGTCCAGTATTTATTGCTATATTTGGTTGTTTGCATTACGCCTTTTTTATTTCTACGGTTTTTGGTTGTTTGGTTGTTTGTAGTTAGCATATGTCCAGTTTCAATAGCCATCTTTGGTTGTTCGTAGTATGCCTTGTTTATTTCAGCTATTCACAGTGTGATGTTCTATATGTGCTAGTATGAACTGTGCAGTTCAATTTCATCAATACCAATTTTAACAATAGCTCTATGAATGACTATATTTGGTTGTTGTTAAGCATGTTGTACTCCCTCATAATCTTTTTAGTTCGCATATAAGATTTGTCTAAAGTCAAGCCTCGTAAAGTTTGACCAACTTTATAGAAAAAATACCAACATTCACAATATGAAATCAATATCAGTAGATGTGTCATGACTTAAATTTTCATATTTTATAACTTTGGCATGGTAGATGTTGATATTTTTTCATATAAATAAGGTCAAACTTTATGAAGGTTGACTTCAGACAATTCTTATATGCAGAGTAAAAGGACCGGAGGGAGTATTTAACACGCCTTTCCATTTGATTTAACAATGGCACTGTTTGGATATAGCTAGAGGTTAGAGTTAGTTTCTAGCTCATGACAGTTAAAATGGAGAGAGAGAGATTGGTGGAATAGTTGATTGTATTGCTTGAGCCTCGTGGGCAATATATATAGGAGTACATGGTCATCTTGGAGTACAAGTCAAGGTAGAATAAATCCTATGCTATCCTACATTTCCTAAATAACAATGATACTCAACAATGACTAACTCTAGCCAAAGAGGTGTTTGGATGACAGGGTTAGATTGACAATAAATGCACTAGGAGAACTAGTCCCAATTAGCACATCTTGGGTGGGATAGTTATTTTGGGTGGGTTAGACGCAACTAGCTCAATCTAGCCCTCATGTTTGGATACTTTAGGGCTATTTGAGCTGAAACTAGCTCAAACTAACTCTAACCCATGGATCCAAACAGGGCCAATAACTAGTGTACTTAGACCTGCACAATACAAGTTTGAATGACTATGTTTGCTTGTTTTTAAATATTAGGCATGTTGCAGTTAATAACACACCTTTCCACTTCTTGTTTTTAAATATTAGGTTTTTAACAATTTGGTCTTGCACATGTAGGTCCTGCTGTCAGAGGTTTTGACCCACTGTTCGACCCTTTTTGCATATGGGGAAATGAGTTGTCCATGAATATCAGTCAAGTCAAGAAACTCAGAAAGATTGTTAGGATAAAGAAATTAGCGATAAAAAACAACAAGATCTTTGTCTGCACAATGAAGAAGACATCAGTTCACTACATCATGGTACTAACTGTTATACCTTGCCTTTTTTATCCCTTTGCCCATTTCCAATATAGAGAAGATATTTATGCACATCCTTGTTTTCAGGCCTTTCCAAAGCAGTTCACTGATGATTACCTCTCAAACCACCTGTATGGTCAGGAGGCGAGGAAGGTATTCATACAACACCCATGGTTCAATATTGAAGTGTTCCTGAAGAGCATGAAGGATGTACGGTCAATCATCCATAGGCACTGGCCTAAAGTTGCAAAGACCTTCAACATCAATGAAGGCTCAATATTCGCCTTCCGCTTTAGCAGTTTTCCAGATGAGATTCATCTGTCTATGTAGCGTCTATGATGCTAATTTCGAAAGGTTATAGATGTTGCATGTGAAACTTGGTGCAGGTGCAGTTGTGTAATGGGGTAGCTGAGTGCTGAAGCTATATGATGTTGTACTCTGATGTACTTCAATTAAGAAATCCTGCTTCCTTAATATGGAAATGAAATATATTGTGTGCTTAATATGAAATGTCAATTAGATTAATAAATGGATTATTAATAATAGGACAATTAGCCTACTAATGGCCAATTAGCCTGCTAATTGGGTTTTTCTATTGCAAATGATTATTGAGAAAACAACATGGGCGATGACCTCAGGCAACGCACACAGTTTCTAGGAATAAACCGTGTTGGATCAATGAACAATCACACATGACATCCTCTCGAAAACTGTTTGCGTTAGGCCACCTTGCGCAAATGTTTACCACATAAAAAGCGTGTGTGATGGACAGCCTATGCCACACAGTTTCTTCTACGCACCGTGTGTGATGCATTCAAAGCAAACGATAAAATTGTTAATATCGTCTACTGTTGGGGAACGTAGCATGCAATTTCAAAAAAATTCCTACGCTCACGCAAGATCTATCTAGGAGATGCATAGCAACGAGAGGGGAAGAGTGTGTCCACGTACCCTCGTAGACCGAAAGCAGAAGCATTAGCTTAACGCGGTTGATGTAGTCGAACGTCTTCGCGATCCAACCGATCAAGCACCGAACGTACGGCACCTCCGAGTTCAGCACACGTTCAGCTCGATGATGTCCCTCGAACTCTTGATCCAGCAAAGTATCAAGGGAGAGTTTCGTCAGCACGACGGCATGGTGACGGTGATGGTGATGTGATCCGCGCAGGGCTTCGCCTAAGCACTACGACAATATGACCGGAGGAGTAAACTGTGGAGGGGGCACCGCACACGGCTAAGAGAATAACTGATGTGTTCTAGGGTGCCCCCCTGCCCCCGTATATAAAGGAGGGGAGGAGGAGGCCGGCCACCAAGGGGGGGCGCGCCATGGGGGGAGTCCTACTAGGACTCCTAGTCCTAGTAGGATTCCCCCTTCCTTTTTCGGAGTGGGAAAGGGGGAAAGGGAGAGAGAAGAGGAGAAGGAAAGGGGGGCGCGCCCCCTCCCCTTGTCCAATTCGGACTCCCCATGGGACGGGGCGCAGCCACCCCTTGTGGGCTGCCTCCCCTCTTCCCTATGGCCCATGAGGCCCATTAACTCTCCCGGGGGGGTTCCGGTAACCTCCCGGTACTCCGAAAAATACCCGAAACGATTCGGAACTATTCCGGTGTCCGAATATAACCTTCCAATATATCAATCTTTACCTCTCGACCATTTCGAGACTCCTCGTCATGTCCTTGATCTCATCCGGGACTCCGAACAATCTTCGGTCACTAAAACACATAACTCATAATACAAATCGTCATCGAACGTTAAGCGTGCGGACCCTACGGGTTCAAGAACTATGTAGACATGACCGAGACACATCTCCGATCAATAACCAACAGCGGAACCTGGATGCTCATATTGGTTCCTACATATTCTACGAAGATCTTTATCGGTCAAACCGTAATGACAACATACGTTATTCCCTTTGTCATCGGTATGTTACTTGCCCGAGATTCGATCGTCGGTATCTTCATACCTAGTTCAATCTCGTTACCGGGAAGTCTCTTTACTCGTTCCGTAATGCATCATCCTATAACCAACTCATTAGTCACATTGCTTGCAAGGCTTATAATGATGTGCATTACCGAGAGGGCCCAGAGATACCTCTCCGATACTCGGAGTGACAAATCCTAATCTTGATCTATGCCAACCCAACAAATACCTTCGGAGACACCTGTAGAGCATCTTTATAATCACCCAGTTACATTATGACGTTAGATAGCACACAAGGTGTTCCTCCGGTATTCAGGAGTTGCATAATCTCATAGTCAGAGGAATATGTATAAGTCATGAAGAAAGCAATAGCAATAAAACTTAACGATCATTATGCTAAGCTAACGGATGGGTCTTGTCCATCACAACATTCTCCTAATGATGTGATCCCGTTCATCAAATGACAACACATGTCTATGGTTAGGAAACTTAACCATCTTTGATTAACGAGCTAGTCTAGTAGAGGCTTACTAGAGACACTGTGTTTTGTCTATGTATTCACACATGTATCAAGTTTCCGGTTAATACAATTCTAGCATGAATAATAAACATTTATCATGATATAAGGAAATATAAATAACAACTTTATTATTGCCTCTAGGGCATATTTCCTTCATCTACAATGGCAATGCTATCACAAACGATTTAATGGGGAAAATTGTGTGTGATGTACCTTCGAATGGAAACATTTTCCTTGGAGTGATTGTGTGGGATGTATATACGAACGGAAACGTACTTCTTAGATTAACTGTGTGGGTTGTACATACTAACGGAAACATATTCCTTGGATTGACTGTGTGGAATGTACATGTGAACGGAAACGTGTAGCCGGGACTGACTGTGTGGGATGTACTTATGACCGGAAATGATTTGGCCTGTATAATTGTATTTTTTAGCACAACTGTACGTATAACCGTATTTGATCGCCCGCCCGTCGCACACGACCTCATTTTGCCGAGCGTGTATGCCAGGAGGGCCTATCCCGATGGTTTCTGGGTCGTGTGGGAAGGACCCCCCCTATCGCACACACTCACTCGGCGACGGTTCAGAATGCCGTCGCGAAAAGGGGTTAAAAATCGTTTGTATAGCACCTCGTTGTACCAGTGTACACTCATCGCATCGCACCTTCTCCTTAACTTGACCTCTCGGCACCGCCGGTGCTCGATCCCGCTCCCTCATGGCGAGGCTACCTCGTAGTCGGCGCCGCCGGCGACATCTCCATGGGGGCTCTCCCCCAGTGCGAGGCTCCCTCGGCGGCAGTGTACATGCCAGCCGGAGCTGCTGCTGCTCCGGCTCTTGCTCGCTCGCGCTGCTGCTGCTGCTGCTCCGGCTCTCGCTCGCTCACACTTCTACTCTGCTCTTCCCTCGCTCGTGTTGCTGCTTTGCTTTTTCTCTCGCTTGCGCTGCTTATGCTGCAACACGGGTTGGTGTAGCTACACGAGTTGTTGCTCTGGCTCTAGTTCGCGCTGCTACTCCAGGTGCTGCTACTCCGGCTGCTATCTGCTATTGTGTTCCCTGTCGATCGCCTGCTGATTTAGATCACTGTTTCTCTACTACTAGTGCTCAAGCGGCCTAAACTACATGTGAAGTGCATCTCTGCTACCAGTGCGTTCAGTTTCGACAGTAACATTCAGATTCCACAGTAAATTTCAGTTTTGACAGTTAAGTTTAGAGTCAACAGTTTTTACCTCATCTGTTGTAGTCAGGTGTTTTTTGGTGATGTACATTTTACATCTAGCACTTTTTGGTAATGTATTTTACATCATCTATTGGAGATGCTATTAGAATCCCACTTGAGAATAACGAAGTCTGTCTTCTGCTGCTTCAGCCTCGACGTCTTACGGCTCACCGGAGTTGCTCCAACGACGGAACCATCCATCACAACAGAGCAGTACCTTGGACATCGTCTACAGACGCCTCAGATCTTCCACCACACCTCCGACAGCCACCTCTGCCGCAACGTCTTCGGCGACCAACCCAATGATGCTGAGGTCGACACGGCTACGCCAAAGAGGTTGTACACTTGTCACATCACTTATTACTCTACATTTATGTCGATCCATTAGGGCTATTTTGGTTCAAAGGAAAACGTGAAGGAAAAACATAGCAATAGGAAATTTTTCTATGGTACTCTACTATTCAATTATTCATGCATTTGGTTGAAAGGAATGGAGCAAAACATCCACCTGGAGCTACTTTTCCTATGCATGAAAACAAGACTAAGTGCATTAGTGGCATAATAACATTCTAACTGTACACACTTTCATATGGTTTCACTTTAATTTGGCCATGTTTCTTTGCATTCCTTTGCTCTTCCAATTCCTATGAACCAAACACCCAAGTTGACAGAAATCATGTGTTTATAAATGCTCTGTTTCCCACGTGCATTCATATCCTATTCCAGTGTTTTTCCTATCCCTGCATTTTTAGAATCTTGCAAGCCAAAGGAGCCCTTACAGAATTACTTTAGTTACAGATAGGTGTCGAAGAAAACTTTGTCTGGTTTGTCCTGCTCCTGCCGTGACATCGTCCACCTCACCTGAGCTGCTCCATCGACAGAAGCATCCACCATACCAGACATCACGACTCCCGACTATCTTTAGCCGCCTCAGATCTCCTTCCTTGCCGCCGGCACCCACCGCAACTGCATCACCATCATCGACTCAGCAGATGAACCTGAGGAGTACACGGGTTCACAAGAGAGGTCGCACTCTTTTGCTTCTGCTTATGTTATGCATTGCTTAATATTACCTGCTACTTTATCATCCTGTTCACCTCTTAGACTCCAAGTTAGGTCCGAATTAATGTTCAAACTTGAGTTTTAAAATGCTTGTGGGGCACATATCGAGGCAGCAATGAATAGTATCTCTGTCTATTATCTGGTTCACCTAGGGTATGTCTATGTTGTTCATCTTGGGTGGGAAACAAACAGTAAAGCAATCATCATCTGTCTTTTTATTAAAGTAAAGCTATCATCATCCTGCTATCATTATTTTTGGATCTATCCACTGGTTGTTGCCATCACTCTAGATTTATGCATGCTCTCCTTACATAATCTCACTATATTTTTTTGTATGCATGTCAGATATTGTACACAGTCATGCTGAACATGTAGAGAAAAAGAGAAGAGTTTTGCGCGGCAATACAATGTCATGCAGACATCGCTCCATGGTGGGTGCAATGGCAAACCCTCCCCCCTCCAGATTGTAATCCTGAGGAAGATATCTGTTCTGAGGCGGATTCAGACGGAGCTGACCACTCCTATTTACCCCCCGAGGTGTTTGCTCTAACTTGGCATGATGATGTTGGTCATATCATGCATATGTTGCCTTGTAGTGCCTACTTTCAACATCATATATGGCATCTTCTTAGTTTAGACATGTATTGTAATGCCACCTGTTTAGTTTCTATATCATATATGTGAATTATGCAATCTCATCTCTTTTAGCCAGCCATAATATATGTGAAATATGCAATGCCATCCTGTTTAACCAGGCATCATATATTTGAAATATATCTTGCCAATCCTTTTTCTTCATTACATTTTCATTTGTCGACAATGTTTGTACATTCAACTACTCTTCCTGTGAATCAGCCATTTGAGTGGGTGATGGAAAAATCTGGAGTGAAAACAAGGTCTTCAGAGTAGATCGTGCTACCTGTCGAAGCAGATCTCTTGTTGGGTCCCGATAGCTCCTCAGAGATGGATTCAGAGATAGATGACCAGCCCTATTCCCCCACCGAGGTGTATGCTCTAACTTGGCACGGTTATACTGCTCATATCATGCATATGGTGTGTTGCATTGCATAGTTTAGATATCATATACACAATATTCAACACCATGTTCTTAGTTCAGACATCATATATGTGAATGCCCTCTGCTTAGTATATAAATCACACGTGTGAATTATATCATGCGATCCTGATTACTTAGATAACATGTATGTGAATTATGTCATGCCAACCTGTTTACTGAAGGCATCATATAATTATCTCATGACATCCTGTTTAGTTAGTTGTCATATCTTTGAATTATGTCATGCTATGCTATGCAATTTAGATAGACATCATATATGTGAAATTATGTCATGCTATCCTTTTTAGTTAAACAATATACATGCGAACTATTTCATGCCCTCTTTTTTCCACACTATCTATTGCATCTATCTCTCATACGAGGTCTATACATTCAACTGCTTTTCTTGTTTATCAGCCATTTGAATTGGAGGGGGTGATGGCAGTATCTAGCGGAGTAAAAACACGGTCTTCAAATAAAACAGTGTACCTCTTGGTGGAGATAGCACCCCGGTTGTACATGCACGAGAACCAGCCCTACCACACATAACCCAGACTCTCGCAGATTGTACCCCTACTCCGATGGACAGAGAACCAGCTTCACCCAATCTAACCCCAACCATAGCAGATAGTAACCCAGTTCCAGTTGACACAGCACCATCTCCAGCACAGAGCTCCCAAACAAGAGCAGTTAGTATGGCAGCTCCAGTGCCCAAAGCGCCAGTACTACCACGGCAAACCCCAACTCCACCAGTTAGTACACCTATTCCTGTGGACGAAGCACAACTAGCCATTCGTAGTTTAGCATCTATCGCATTTGATGTTGTTAAATCCTATGTGCGTATCTTCCCATCATGGAAATATTATACTGAAGATGAAGGAAAAAGCCAGTTGCAGGTGTTCGTCCAGGAGTTATGTGTAAGTAATGTTATTCAAGGCAAATAGTTTGCTTTGTCCCATACATTCTACCTCCATGTTGGTTATAATACAGCAAATGTTCCCATTTTTCTCTATAGAGAAGGACCGATTTGGAAACTCAGGATGAGGTAACCTGTGCTAATACCTCTGCTATCTTCAAGAATGCTTGGTGGCAGTATCGGAATTACCTAAAGAAAATGTACTTCACTGGCAAAGAAACTCATCAAATTCCCTTACTTTCTCCTGAGACACATTTACGGCATGATGACTGGGAATGCCTTGTTCTGTACTGGTCCCAAACCAAGAATGTGGTAAGGTCTATGAGCTCATTTTTTATTTTAAAGTATTATATGCATGCGTCTTACTGTACTCTGTTCGTGTAGAAGAAGTGCTTAAACCTGAAGAAGAATTGTTCTCATTTAAGATTCCATTGCTATGGTGCATACTGCTTTGCTCTCGTATCACTGTATTTACTCATACAAACTTATTTTTAAATTGAAGGATCCAATCAAAACTCCAATGGCACAACAGGTATGTTTAAACATGTTTCTTTAACAGGTTTGCTCTTCTAAATTGCTCTGTTGATTTCAATTTCAATTGTGTATACAGTTGACTTCTCATATCATGCACATTACTAGCATCACAACCCGTGTTACCCATCTGAAATCTTGTTGTGACGTGTAGTTTCCCACACTTGTATTCTTTTAATGCTGCTTTGTCTTGAACTCATATGATTTGAACCGTGTCGCTATTTTGATTTGGCAAGACAATGCAGTGACCATAGGACATAGATATATGTTTGTTTGATGCTTTTATTATGCACTTACTACTTGGCAATAGAAGACTTGGTAGTTTAATCCTGTCCACCTTACTACTGAACTAGTTCACCAAAATGAGTTTCATATACTACATGCTAAACCGGTTATGTGTTTGCTTGTTTCTTCTTTTAGAATGCTGACAGAATATTTGGGAAGAGTACCTTATTAAGCAATGGTAAAGGAAGTAATGCAGATAAGGTTCAGGATAGTGAGACATCCTTGTTGGTCTCCAACAAAGCTGATAAAACAGCGAAGGAAAACTATCTTGAAGACAGTGAGACAACCCCAAAATCCTGTCTTGATATAGTGTTCGAGTTACTGGCCACTACCGCTGGCGTAAGCTCTTCGAACTCACTATCTGAATTAGTTCGGTTTCTTGAGTCTCAGATACAAGCTGAAAGACATCAATCAGCTGTGCTGCGACAAGAAGCCGAAGGAGTGAGGAAGTCCCTAGAGAATTCAGATGCATACTTTCTGGTGCAACAGCAAGTGTTGGAGGATTTTAGCGCCAAACAGGAGAAAGCTAATAAGCTTTCTAAGCTTATTGCCAGCATGGTGGATACCCAGGATAACGTTTCTTGAGCTCTTGTGAAGTTGTTTCAGTTATGGACTTGTTTTGCTGCCGCTCGTTTATTTGCACTAGTGGCCAATTTAGACGCCTAGTGTATGTAATATGCTGCTTTGTTCCCTATATTTGCACTGGTGGCGAACTTTGATGCCCAGTGGATATAATATGTGTAATAGCCGTAATAGCCTAGCATAAGTTGCTTGCTTATTTATTTCCTTATATTGTCTTGTTTATTTGTTTGGTTGTAGTCACTGCAGTTCTTTTTCCGCGGTTTGCTAGTGGCAACAATTTTTTTAAAAAAAAACTAGGCCGTAATAACCACGGACCGTTATGTAGTGACCATGGGCCTCCTACGGGCCGTAGGATCTATGGGCCTCCTACGGGCCATAGGATCAATGGGCCTTGTGCGGGCGTTAGAATCAATGGGCCTTCTACGGGCCGTACTATTCATCGACCAATAAAGGACCGCAATATGGGCTGTAAATGGGCTAGAGTGGAAATTGTCTATTTATGGCCCGATCATAACGGGCCGTTAATAGCCGATATGTATAACGGGCTTAAACGGGCCGTATTTGATGATGCTAAGAAAACAGCCCAACGGATTAACGGGCCAATAATGGGCCGACTGTAACCACGGGCTGAATTTGGCCCGCAAGCAGAACAGACCAGTAACGGACCGGAAGTAATCGAATGCTGGAAATGAGCCCAAGAATAAATGGGCCCTTAGAAGGCCGAAATATCACACGGGCTGGAAAGGGCCCAATGGAATAATGGGTTGTTAATGGGTATAAAGCAATACACTGTTCATTATGGGCCAGTGTCACCACAGGCCGTTAATGGGCCAAGAGTTACATAGGGCCTCATATGGGCCAAAAGACATCATGGGCCATACATGTGCCTGAAGTTACAATGGGCTGGAATCATATTGGACGGCCCAGATGCTGGTACCGGGCCTAATTCGGATAGGCCATAACGGGCCATGAGTTAGCGGGCTGTAAATGGGCTATATGCGAACAGGCCGTTAACAGGCTTTCGGTGGGCCAGCCCACTACCTTTTGACCAAGTCAAACGGGCCGGCCTTTTCACCTAAATGGGCCACTGTTGGGCCGTGCCACATGTCGATGTATCATAGGCGCCTCTCGTCCAATGAGTGGATGACATCTGTCCCAACGCTAAGCAGACAGGTGGATACTCCGGTGAATCAGAATTTTACACGTGGAAAATCCCCATTGGTCCGGGCTGTTAACGGGTTATCGGATCCAAACCGGAACCCGATAGCTTAACGGTGACCCGTTACGGTGGATGCCACGTGTCGGTTACCCTTGACGAAAGGACTGCCATGACGCGCCATTTATTGTCATGGAAGTGGACACTTCGTGATGATAATTTTGGTATTGTCATGGAACAGTTCTACGACAGCACAGGTATGACTATCTTGATTCTGTCATAAAATCGTCATGGATGTACATGCATGACAGAAAACGTGACCTACTGTGGCAAACACGTATCATCACGGAAGTGTATTTTTTTTGTAGTGAACAAAGGTAACTACTCACAAATGATATTCATGCTCAAGATCAGAGGGTATGAAATAGCAAAATGGATCTGAACATATAATCTTTCACCAAATAAACCATATAGTAATCAACTACAAGATGTAATCAACACTACTAGTCACCCACAGGTACCAATCTGAGGTTCCGATACAAAGATTGAACACAAGAGATGAACTAGGGTTTGAGATGAGATGGTGCTGTTGAAGATGTTGATGGAGATTGGCCTCCCACATATGAGAGGGTTGTTGGTGATGATGATGGCTTCGATTTCCCCCTCTGGGAGGGAAGTTCCCCTGGCGGAATCGCTCCACCGAAGGGCAAAAGTGCTCCTGCCCAAGTTCCGCCTCGGGACGGCGGCGCTCCGTCCTGAAAGTCCTCTCCTTATTTTTTTTCTAGGTCAAAAGACCTCATATACCATAAGATGGGCACCGGAGGTGGGCTGGGCTGCCCACCACCTACCAAGGCGCGCCTGGGGGGCCTGGCGCGCCCTGGTGTCTTGTGGGCACCAGATGGCCCCCCTCTGGTAGTTCTTTTCTCCAATAATTATTAAATATTCCAAAATAATTCTCCGTAAAATTTCAGCTCATTTGGAGATGTGCAGAATAGGTATCTTTGACGTAGCTTTTTCAGGTCCAGAATTCTAGCTGCCGGTATTCTCCCTCTTTGTGTAAACCTTGCATATTATGAGAGAAAAGGCATTAGAATTACTCCATAAAGCATTATTATGCATAAAATAATTATAAATAATAGTAGGAAAACATGATGGAAAATGGACGTATCAACTCCCCCAAGCTTTGACCTCGCTTGTCCTCAAGCGAAAGCCGATATCGAAAATCATGTCCACATGTTCAGAGAGAGGTGTCGATTAAAACAAAATACGGACATAGTAGCATCATGCTTGTTATTATAACAGCAAAACAATTATTATAAAGCTCTATCATATAACTTATCGTGAACAATTAACAATTCATCACAACATCGAAGTAAAAAGCATAAATTTTATTGAAAAACAAAAAACTATGTTCTCAGTCAACTTTGCAACTACAATTCATCATATTTTCAGAAAGGGTCTCGTATCGGAGCCTTTTGGCAGGTCCACATACTCAACCATCATTTAATCTTCTATGATTGATAACACTCACAGCATACATATGAGCAAAAAGTTTCAACCGGACACATAGAAAGATAGGGGCTTAAAGTTTCGCCTCCCAGCTTATTCACCTCAAGGGTGATGTCAACAATAATAACTCATGCTCACTCATATTCAACTGGGTATATGTGCCTAGATCTTTCCCCACCACATGATGCTTGCCAAAGAGAAAAAAATAAAAAGAATAGAGAAGAATACTTTGACTCTTGCATAAAAAGTAAATAACTAAAAGTAAAAGATAGGCCCTTCGCAGAGGGAAGCAGAGGTTGTCATGCGCTTTTTAGTTTTGTATGCACAATCTCTTAATGCAAAAGAACGTCACGTTATATTGCCCCTTATGATAGAAACCTTTATTATACAGTCTATCACTTTTATTACTTTGCCATCACAAGTTCGTACAACGCTTAATTTCTCTTACACTAAATGATCAAACACATTTAGAAGCAATTTTTATAGCCCTATTGCACCGATGACAACTTACTTAAAGGATCTTACTCAATCCATAGGTAGGTATGGTGGACTCTCAAAACATGAGTTTGGGTTTAAGGTTTTTGGATGCACAAGTAGTATCTCTACTTAATGCGGAATTTTGACTAGCAAAGATATGGAGCAAGCACCACATGTTGAAGGATCTATGACAATATAACTTCTATGTGAATATGAACAAACGTAAATCATTACGTTGTCTTCCTTGTCCAACATCAACAGTTTTGGCACATAATATTTAATGGGGGCTCACAATCATAAAAGATGTCCAAGATAGTGTATTTGCATGTGAATCTTCTCTTCCCTTATTAATTCTTTCATGAATTGCATCATTGACCTGTTTGTCAACTTTCAACAAATTTTACCACTTATACTTTTCCTTATGTGATGTCATCACCTATCATAAGATTAGCATACGATCTTTTTCATTATTTCCTTTTACTTTCATTGAAACATAAAAGTAAAGAAGCAAAAACTCAAACTAAACTTTATTATATAGCTCTCACTCGATTACATAGATAGATAGATCACGAAACTTGCACTCGAAAATAGATCATACTAAACTTCTATTCAACTAAATCACTAAATAGCTAAGGATCAAACTAAGATAGGTAAAGTGATCGTTCGTAAGTACAGTGGGGTTTTCATGCCCAAATCTGCAATGTCGTGTTCTCCACAGGGACTAGGCTACGACAACAATGCTCGGCTAAAGCTAGGTGACATAATTTAGATGATGATTGCAAGGAAATATAAACCTAAACTAACCAAAGTTGTTCCCAAAGATCGTTGCAAAAGAAAATGCAAAGTAGCATATGGAGGTGCAGATGATCTTCACTGTATTTTTAGTATTTTTGTTTTACTTGTGACAAACTAAATGCTAACATCAATGACAACAAGACTTGAACAGAAATAGCTATTGAAGAAACACGTTTATAAGATAGAATAGAAATGATTTACACCACAACATATAGTTCACATGTACTGGAGCTATCACACAGACTACAGAACACACATAATCACACATATGCGAACAAGGTACTACTCCATGGTTTAGGTTACACTAATAAACAAAATTATACAAGCCACTAGACTAGTATCACAGATCAACAGAGTAGTACTAAACAACTAAAAATAAGTAGTAGAAGTAACTAGTACAAGGAGCAAGTACTCTTAAAATCTGAATCTTATAGACTACACATCTCAAACTATAGAAAATTAAGAGAAGAAAGGGAGAAAGAGAGATGGCAGGAGGAGGTTGAGGTAGAAGGAGCAGCAACAGATCGTGAGAAAAGGAGCAGTAGCAGGGCGTGGGGGAAGGAGAGGGGAAGCAGCAGGGAGCAGAGGAGGGAAAGAGGGGCAGCAGTATGGGCGTCGGGAGCAGAGAAGACTAGGAGCAGCAGCAGTTTTCTGGTTCAGAGAAGATTAGGAGGAGGAGCGGGTTGAAGATAAGAGGAGCAGATTGAGAGGACGAGGAGCAGCAGAGAGATGAGCAGCATCGGTAGGGGAGGAAGAGAGAAGGCGCAGCAGCAGGTGAAGGAGATTCAGAGCAGCAGCAAGGCAGTAAAGAACAGGGGCAGCAGCAGCGGTGATGAGGAAGAAGACAAGCAGCAGGGGGTTGAGAGGATGAGGAGCAGCGGGGCAAAGGAAGAAGGAGCGGGAGCAGCGACCTGGAGAGGAGGAGCAACAGAGGCGGCAACGGGCAATGGGAGTTGCGCGGGGCACCAGGCACAGCCGCCTCTCTATCTAGTGGGAGGCGTGGTGTGAGGAGGCTGGTGATGTGGTGGTGTTGGTGGCTGGGTGGTGATGGTGGATGATGGATGATGGTGTGATGGTGGTGCTGGTGGACGGATGGCACGAATGGCGCGCCGCCACACCGGCCTGGCCGCGGCGGCGGCCGGTGGTGGAGAAGGTGGGGTGAGGGAGAGAGATGTGTGACAGGCCCGAAGGGGAAAAGAACATGCGCTAGGGATTTGATCCCCCACGATCTGATCTGCCGCTTTGCGATTTAGCCCTCCTACCTCTCTTCTTTCTTCACAAGATGATCCATTTCTTCTTTAGTTTTGGCCCTCTGTTTCTTCTTTCGCCTCTAAGTCCAAATCTTGAAGTTTATAGTGCATTTGCGCACTTTTCTGCAGAAGAAACAAACGACTAGTCACAAGCTCTTTTTATGAATATCATTCGAATAATTCACAGTTCATAGTAAGAATAGATGGACATATCTCAATAGATGATGAATTTGTGTGTCAAAATATGTATATGAAATGTGCTCATCAAGTTCCCCCACACTTAAATCTTTACTTGTCCTCAAGTAAAGGCACATGACAAGAGCGAGATAGTGAATAGTGAGCTGATTAGAGAATGTCCAAGTGAAGAAGATCTCTAAACAATGCATGCTTTTGGACTTAGCTAGTGAAAATTAATGGTTAAAAGTGCTACAAAGCAATAGGATACCAGTAGACTTGACCATTTTAAACTTTTACAGTGATAAAAGAAGATTAGAAAGTTCAAATGCTGATTATGCCAAAGGTTCCTAAAGAGAGCATGATCCCGAGAAATACTTATTACTAGGAACACAACATTGTGGTAGAACCGCTTATTGGATTTGAAGGAAGCAACAATGATAATATTTTACCGATCTCACCAAAGGAACATACCACCGATCCCGAGAACATGGTATACACCTGGCTCGACCAATTTTTAGTTTTTTTTTGTTTGTTTGTCTCGCCAAAGGAACATACCACCGATCCAGAGAACATGGTATACACCTGGTTCGACAATTACAATTTTACTTATTTAATACTGTCCAAGCTACCAGATTTCACATGGCACCGATCCAGGGAACATGACATGCTATTGTAGGTAGATTAGACTTATATTATTCATTATAACTTGTTGAACAGAAGGTTACAAAAGAAGGGAAACAAGAATCTACACTCATTCCATGCCTGGTTCACATGCTACCGATCCAGAGAACATAACATGCTAATCCATAATGGTCAAGTGATTGCTCTGAATGGGAACACATTTGGCACAAATTCAGCATCTAAACATACTGATCTAGGTGTATCAAGGTAAAAGCAGAGAATGACAAAGTTTACTAGTGTACTAAGGATTTGAGCACTCAAAACTAATAGTTCTCACTAATTTCAGCAAAGCACACATTGTGTAGATCACTAGTTTACAAGGCATTCAGAAATCAAGTTCACAAATTGTCGGTGCAACAAACCCCAGGTGTGTTGCCCAGACTGTACACAGGCTTGGAGGCGAGGTTGCAACGTCCAAGTCCAGACCAAGCAAGGAGAGATCAGCTCTTTGAGAAATCAAAGGGCGAATCAAGAATACCAAGTCAAGCTAAATGAGCAAGACACCACTAAGGAAAAACCTCCCTTGTCGGGCAGGTAAGCCTGGCGAGGTCGAAGTTACCCCGAAGACAAACCTCAAGACTGCCCCGGCAAGCTTGTCGGGGACGCCAAGGGCGGCCTACCCCGCCAAGGCTCCACCGCTCCACCTCACAGCGACGCAAGTCATCGATCGGTGCGGTGTCAAGCCCCCAAGTGGCTGAGTGGCTGTTATTTGACACATGGCAGCCACTTCCGAAGGAAATCACCTCCAAATGACACCCGTCCAGAGACGTGTCAAGTAGACAGACGAGAAGGTGGCCGAACGGCCCGGCAAGGCTTGCCGGGCATGCCATGATGTGACACTAAGCGGCGCATTTAATGCGCTCTGCCCTGTCTGCAGAGTTAGGTATGATAGCACTCTTTGCTATCTAATCAGTACACAATGAATGATTTGCCATTGTGGTGACCCCTTGATCTATAAAAGGAGGGCCATGGCAACCATAGAAAGGATTCGGACCCTTGTACACTCATATGTGTGTAGCTGCTCTCGCCCCGAGGCAACCCTGCCGGGTTAGAGCGCTGCGTCTCCACCACGGTCCTCTCATCAATCCATCAAAGCAGGAGTAGGGTTTTACGCCTCGCGGCGGCCCGAACCTGGGTAAAAACTTCCCCTGTGATTTCTGTCGTGCTATGCTACGCTCTCCGCTCTTTGTGCAATGTGCCCTTCCCCTCGCCGAACCACAAAGGGGCCGATGGCCCCATAGGTGGTCATGGTTTCCCACGACATCTTTGGTGTGCCAGGTAGGGGGAAGCGCTTGCGCGAACCCGAGAAACGTACGCAGCGCGTCATCTTCATCATAGTTTTCTTCGTCGACGGCTTCATCATCCATGGCGCCCAAGAAGAAGCCCGGTGCTGCAGCTCACCCGTCCACCTCGAAGGCCCCGTCGCACGCAGCCATCGATGCCGTGGGGGCTACGAGAACGCACGGGGACGTGGACGCTGCGGGGGACGTGGCCGGCGCAGACGGCATCGTCACCACCCCTCCCGAGGCCGAAACGGGGGCAAGAGGCATCGAAGAAGGACAGCGCCAGCAACATCCCAGCGCCCACGCTCCACAAGGTGCGGGTGGGGAGATCATCCTATCTGCACATCTCCGCCCCGCCGAAGGACACAGTCGCAGTGGTGGCGCTCGCTCTAGGGTGAACCGCAACTCTCCGGCCGCTCCCGCTGCGGGCGCGGCCGCAGGGCATGCACCACCCCTGGGGCGAGCCGACCAAGCCGATGCGCCGAACGGAGCCGCTGATCCCCAAGCACACCCACCTCGCCGCCACGCCACCCTGGCGGCTGGCTCGCAGCGACGAGAGCACGGCATTGCCACTACTGGCACCGTCGGGAGCTAAGCGACGTTACGATCTACGTCATCATCCATGCCGAGCACTGCTTCGGAGGCTATGGTATGGGCCCAACTCCTGTTGAGATTCCCGCCAGCGGCCGATCAAATGGACGAATGGAGAGCTACCATTCATAGGTTGATTGGTTTCGCCGAGGTAGGAGGATCACAGCGAGTAGGCCCGCCATGGCCTCCACAGGCGGCGACAACGGCCCAAGCCGCTGGCCGTGCCGAGGGAGGCACCCCTACGGTGCAGTCCCCTCCGCGACAGCCAGCACAGGGGGCTCAACCAGAGCCACGTGACCAAGAACCCGACGACGTATCGATTGCTTCATCCGACCCTCGAGCACGTCGGGACCAGCGGCGAGTCCTGGAAGACAGGCGAAGGGAAGGTGTGCGTGCCACCATCGAGCAACGCCGCGACACCCACCGCCAGTCTGATAGGCGCAATGGCCCCATCGTCAACGAGCCCACGCCCGGTGAAGGTTGGTACTTACCTTTCAAGGTTGGGTGCCCTGCCTTCACTCGTGAGCTGCGGCAAGTCTGTTGGCCATCTTCCCACACGTTCAAGCCAGAGATACCAGAGAAGTACGATGGGAGATTGAAGCCGGCAGAGTTTTTGAGCATCTACACCATCGCTGTTTAGGCTGCCGGGGGAAGAGATGAGAAGGTATTCGCCAACTACTTCCCTTTGGCACTCAAGCCAAATGTGAGGTCTTGGCTGATGCACCTGCCGGAGAACTCCATCTCAACCTGGGCTGACCTGTGCCATGAGTTTGTTGGTGCCTTCACGGGCGGCCATCAAGAACCAGGACGGCCTCGCGATCTGCAGCTCCTCCCACAGAAGGAAGGGGAAAGTCTGCGGAAGTACATGCAGAGATTCAACCGAGTGCACCGGAACATCCCAGATATCCACCCGGCAGCTGTGATAGCTGCATTCCAGTCCAACGTGCACAACCGCAGGATACGTTCCAAAATGAACATGCGGCTGTCCAAGACTGTGAATGAGCTATACACTCTGGTGGATAAGTGTGCTCGCGTAGAAGAGGGAAGGCGACTTCCCGGTGAAGAGGATGGCGTCGACATTGACTCAGACGATGATGACGACGCCACCAACCAGAAGAAGAAGAAGAGGCGCAATAAGAAGCGCAAGGATAAAGTTGTGATGACCATTGAAGGATCGAGCGCACCTAGTACTGGCAAGAAGGCCAAGACCGAGGCCCCCGGCAAGGAAGTTGCCGCGTGCACTGACTGCCGGGTGGCCGCGGCTGCGGAGAAAGCAGGGAAGGGTGATGGGCCATACTACAAGATCCATAGGACCAAGGGCCACGACCTTCAGGAGTGTCATCAGGTTGAGCAACTCGTCAAGAAGCAGAGGGCTGAGTACGAGAAGTGTGATAAGGAGAAAGACCAGGATGGCGCTGGCGGAAAAGACCGAGGTGGCAGAGCAAGTCGCCCCGGCAAGGCTCCTCAGTATCAAGGAAAACCCACCAGAGGCCGTGAAAAGAAGGATTGCGATGACGAGAGTGACAGAGGAGATGAAGAGGAAACCAGTGAGCAGGAGTTCTAGAAAGCCATTGACGCCCTATGCATTGACGGGAGTGCATCTTTGCACTCCTCTCACCGCCAGCTTAAACAGTGGGCGCGTGAAGTCAATGCAGTGGAGCCAGCGGCAGATTCTCGGAAGCCGCTCAAGTGGTCCCGCACGCCCATCATCTTTGACGAAGAGGATCACCCTGACCGCACCACCACGGTAGGGTGCTTGCTGTTGTTGGTCTCACCAACAATCCGCAACCTCAAGGTCACAAAGGTGTTGGTTGACGGCAGGGCCGGGTTGAATCTGATTTCTCCAAAGGTCATCAGCAAACTCCAGATAGTAGATGAGGAGCTCAAGGTTACTGGTACGTTCCAAGGAATCAACCCCGGCAGGAGTCGTCCTAAGGGGAAGATCACACTGCCGGTGACGTTCGGAGGGGAGTTAAACTACCGGACTGAGAAGATCATGTTTGACGTGGTTGACCTCCCCCTGCCGTACAATGGAATCCTTGGTCGCCCAGCCCTGGCCAAATTCATGGCGGCATCCCACTATGCCTACAACACTTTGAAGATACCAGGACCAATGGGCGTCATTTCCATTCCGTCGGACAAGAAAGATGCAGTCATATGCATGGACAAGATGTACCGGGAAGCAGTCGCTGCAGAGGCTGCGGAAGCCATTGCTCCCGCCAAGGAAAGCAAGAAAAATAAGAAAGCTAGCAAGGATGCCAGCAAGGAATCCGGGAAGCGCACCTCTTCAGAGTGCGCTGCGCCTATTGATGACTTGCCGGAGAGTTCCAATAGCAAGAGATCCAAGGCTGCCGCACCTGCTGTGAAGAAGGTCCCGGCAAGGCTGGCTAGCGCTAATGGTACTTTTACCATCAGTGCCACCCTCGATGACAAATAGGAAAGTGCGCTCGTTGCCTTCCTGCGGGCGAATGTCGATGTGTTTGCTTGGCAACCATCTGACATCCCCGGTGTTCCCAGCGAGGTAATCGAGCACCACCTTGTTGTCTGCCCACACGCCCGGCCAGTCAAGCAGAAGGTCCAGAAGCAAGCTTTAGAGCGGCAGCAATTTATTGCCAAGGAGACCAAGAAACTTGAAGCAGCTGGTTTGGTTAGAGTAATGTTGCATCCAACATGGTTAGCAAATCCAGTGGTGGTGCGCAAGGCGAATGGGAAATGGAGGCTTTGCATAGACTTCACAGATCTAAATAAGGCATGCCCGAAGGACCCGTTCCCCTTGCCGCGCATCGACCAGATTGTGGATTCCACCTCCGGGTGTGACCTGTTTTCCTTTCTGGATGCCTACTCCGGGTACCACCAGATCTTCATGTCCAAGGAAGACGAAGAGAAGACCGCGTTCATAACCCCATGTGGCACGTACTGCTTTGTACGGATGCCTTTCGGGTTGAAGAGCGCCAGATCCACTTTTGCAAGAGCAGTACAGATTGGCTTTGAGTCCCAACTGCACAGAAACATCGAAGCCTACATGGATGATATAGTGGTCAAAACCTAGGACAGAATTACTTTCATTCAGGATTTGTAAGAGACCTTTGCAAATCTGCGCAGGATCAACTTGAAGCTGAACCCGGAGAAGTGTGTTTGGTGTTCCCTCCAGCAAGCTACTTGCCTTCTTTGTGTCCCATCGGGGGATAGAGGCCAACCCCGACAAGATCAAGGCTATCGAGCAAATTCAAGCACCCAAAACAGTTAAGGACGTGAGGTATTTGACTGGATGTGTTGCTGCGCTAAGCAGGTTCATTTCCAAGTCTGCCGAGCGCGCCCTGCCGTTCTTCAAAATCTTGAAGAAGGCAAGACCCGTGGAGTGGACCCCAGAGGCAGACACTGCGCTACAAGATTTGAAGACCTATCTTCCCTCTGTGCCCACTTTGGTCGCTCCCAAACCACAAGAGCCATTGCTGCTATACTTAGCGGCAACCAATCAAGTGGTTAGTGCGGCACTGGTGGCGCAGCGGGAAGTGGATGAAGCGGCAGCCACAGCCACTATCCCCTATGGAGAGGAAAGCGAACCTGTCCCGGCAAGGTCAGAAGCAGTTCAAGACAAAGAAGAGCAAGGCAGCGGAGACAGTTCCAAGGTGGTGGCAAGGAAGAAGGTGGTGCAGCGCCCAGTGTACTTCGTCAGCTCCCTACTGCAGGGGGCTAGATCGAGGTACTCTGGCATGAAAAAGTTGATTTTAGCCTCATCATGGCCTCAAGGAAACTGTGCCACTACTTCCAAGCCCACGAGATCACGGTTGTCACCCGCTTCCCCTTGCAACGCATACTCCGAAACCCCGAGGCCACTGGCAGGATTGTGGAATGGGCTTTGGAGTTGTCCAGCTTTGGTTTGAAGTTTGAAAGCACGTCAACCATTCAGAGCAGAGCGCTAGCAGAGTTCATTGCAGAGTGGACGCCGACTCCTGACGAAGAAGTACTGGAGACAGTCATCCCCGGCAAGGAAGCGCCCCAAGAATGGATCATGTATTTCGATGGTGCCTTCTCCCTACAAGGTGCAGGGACCGGCGTGCTTCTCGTTGCTCACACTAGGGAGCACCTTAAGTACGTCATCCAGATGCATTTTCCCCGGGAGAAGGCTACCAACAATACTGCAGAGTATGAAGGGCTCCTTGTCGGGCTCAGGATTGCAACGGAACTGGGAATCAAGAAGCTGATCATCCGCGGAGATTCACAACTTGTGGTGAGACAAGTCAACAAGGATTACCAAAGCCCATTGATGGAGGCATACATCGAGGAAGTGAGAAAATTGGAGGAGAGCTTTGACGGATTGCAAACAGAGCACGTGCCCCGTGCGGAAAACAGCATTGCTGATCATCTGTCAAAGTGCGCTGCGAAAAAACTCCCTGTGAAACCAGGGACTTTTGTTCTCCATCTGACTCAGCCCTCCGTATCCCCGGCAACAATGGCCAGAAAGAGGAGGAAACTGGACACCGGCAAGCCTCTCCCGGCAGAGCCTCCCGAAGCCCCCGGCAGAGAGCTTGGCGGGAACAACTCCTCTTCGATCAGTGCACTGCACCCTCCCGCCAGACCACCGGTCCCTGCGGTCGAGGAGTGCACTCCCACGAATGAGGAGGTGCCGCTGGTCCTCGTTGCCGAGCCCCTGGCCCTAGCTTGGGCACGGCACATAGTCCATTTCCTCCAAACAGGAGAACTTCCCGAAGAGCAAGAAGAAGCTGAAAGAGTAGCCCAGAGGGCCAGTATGTATCAGTTCATTGACGACACACTATGCAGAAGAAGGCCCAACGGTGCGAAATTGAAGTGCATTTGCCGGGAAGAATGAAAGGAACTGTTGGCAGAGATACACAAGGGTATGTGCGGCTCCCACATTGGATCAAGGGCTCTGATTGTAAAAGCCTTCCGGCAAGGTTTCTATTGGCCCACAGTCCTCCAAGATGCAATTGAGCTAGTCACCAAATGTGAAGCCTGCCAGTTCCACTCCAAGAACATCCATCAGCCTGCCCAAGCTCTCCAGACAATCCCTTTGTCATGGCCCTTCTCCGTCTGGGGGCTCGATATCTTGCGCCCCTTCCCCGTGCTACCGGGGGCTTTGAGTTCTTGTTCGTCGCTATTGACAAGTTCACAAAGTGGCCAGAGGTGGAGCTGGTGAGAAAGGTGACCGCGCAGTCAGCTATCAAGTTCTTGAAAGGATTGGTGTGCCGCTTCGGGGTACCTGTCCGAATCATCACCGACAATGGCACCCAATTCACGAGCCGCGCCTTCATGCAATATGTTCATGCCCTTGGAAGCAAGATCTCATTTGCCTCTGTCGCCATCCCAGAAGCAACGGGCAAGCTGAGAGGGCGAACACTGAAGTGTTGCGAGGTCTCAAGACAAGAACCTTTGATAGACTGCAGAAGTGCGGCAGGCGATGGATCGACAAGCTGTCGGTGGTTCTTTGGTCCCTCCGTACGACACCAAATCAAGCTACCGGGTAGACTCCCTTCTCCCTAGTCTATGGGGCAGAAGCAGTTATCCCCATGGAACTCATATTCGGATCTCCTAGAGTGCTTGCCTACGATGAAGTAGCGCAGGAACGGCACCGGCGTGACAACGCTGTGCTACTTGAGGAGAACCGTCTCCGGGCTGCTACGCGTGCTGCACGCTACCAGCAAGCCCTGCGTCACTATGACAGCCGTAGGGTTCATGTCCGTAGCTTTGAGGAAGGCGACCTTGTCCTTAGGCGTGTTCAGTATGCCAAGGGTACAAACAAGTTGACGCCGAAGTGGGAAGGCCCTTACCGGGTAGTACGAGTCACCAGACCTGGCGCAGTCCGTCTGGAGACCGGAGATGGCATTCAGTTGCAAAACTCATGAAACATTGAGCATCTCCGTAAGTTCTACCCGTAAGGCGCGGCTGTCGGGCCCTACCCGCAGCCACCCTTTTGTACAGGCCTTGCCGATGTTTGCATGTAACCCCTTGTACAAAGCCAGGCACAGACCCTGAGCAACAGAGAAATAAACGAAGTGCTAGGGGGGGCCCGACAACTTGCATGCATGCATAAGCATATCATGAGCATAGCATGATCATGTAGATGAGGTCGCATGTGGCATTGCTTTCATCTGCACTAAGTTGCAGGGTTCTTGCCATGGACTTGGTCCTGAAGAGAAGAAAAGAAGACAAGCCTCTGTGACGATGCCCGGCAAGCCAAACAGATAAGTTCTTTTCTTATCCATACGTGTTCTGTAAGTAGAAACTTGTGCATATGAAAACCTCGCCACCTTCGAAACTTAGGTGCTCCCATACTTTGACTCGAACATTGCTTCGGTCAGGATGGTCGCAGTGGCCTTTGGCGGAGAAGGCTTGGCAGGGGGCTGGTCCCTCTTTGTGATTTGTGCCCGGCAGGCTTAGCCCAGCGGCAACAAACTGAGTGTACCGGCAGGATAGCCTGCCGGGGAAACTTGTTTACTTGAAAGTATAGAGGTCGTTCACCTCTGGATGAGTTTGATACATGCACAAGTACCTGGCAAAGCTTGTCTTTTTCATTAATATGCTGATGAGCAAGTATAAATCTTACAGAACACAAACATGGATAAAGAAGATTACATAATTTAAACTAGAGTTTGGCAAGTGCCTACATGTTTTAGATTGAAAAAAGATAAGTGCCCCATGATGCCCTTTCTTGTCCCTCTCCTCCTAGGCATGGCAGTGGGAGGTGAAGAAGGCAAAAGGAGCGCCTGGGCAGAAGCCCAGCCTGACCCCGTCAGGCCCCTTTGGCGAGGGGCCTAACAAGAGCGGGAGGGCGCGGGCGAAGGTGATGATGAAGAAAGCGGCAGGGACAGCTCCCTGGCCACCGCCACTAGGGCCAGCAGGATGCGGCAGGGCGAACGAAGCCGAAGGCCACGAGGAAGCCTGCCGGGGTCCAGCTGGAAGACTGCTGGAGGAACCGGGGACACCATCCACACCTCTGCATCCAACTCCCCGGCAAATCGCCTTGCCGGAGAGGAGATGCAGGTGCAGATATTTGTGCCACGGCCTGACGGTGACGGTGCGGCTGGTGTTCAGCCGGAGTCGGAGCTGTCGTCCTTCCCGTCGCCGCCGTCGTCATCACCGTCACTGTCCTCCTCATCACTGTCGCTCGAGGAGGAGCTTTCGTCGTCGGTCGAGCTCTCCACGCGGCACCCTAAGCGAGCACCCGAGCACCTGAGCACCCGAAGACCTTGACGGAGAGCAGCTCGGCATCCATTAATTTAAAATGAAGGACGTGCCCTCCGACAAGCTGTGGGCGCGAGCAAAAGTCTTCCAGCCGCGTCGGAAAAGCATGACCTGAGGAGCAGGGAATTCTACATCCACCCGCATGCTACCATTATAGTAGCCCCTCATGTGCAGCTTCAGTGCGCGGGACTGCTCGAGCTCCATCACCCTTGCGAATGGAGTGGGGAGACGGAGGCGGCCGCGCAGAGACTTGTACAATCTGATGATGAACTCCAGAGGCTGGTCTCCGATGTGGCCTTCCATCGGGAGAGGGCGGCCGGCGCGGGTGCAACCAAAGCGCTACCCCGTCCTCCTCCACCCTGGGCACCACGACGACCACGACCTCGCCCCCTCCTACCTCCTCTCGCGGCGGACTTTGCCCCCGCGTTTTCGGCAGGAGGCGGGAGGCGCTGTTGAGCAGAAGCCCTCGTCGCCACCACCTTTGCACCACCGCGCCCTCCCCCTCTCACCATGGTGGACTAAGGATGCTCAAGGAAGGGGAGGAGTGAAGCGCGTAAACAAATGTACCGCTCCTGCCCCCTTTTATAGGGGAACGGGGCAGGGGGCTGACTCCTCACCATGGAAGCAGCCGCCCCACTCCTCCAACCCGGCTCCCCCACGCCATCAGCGGCTCGAGGAATCAAAGCTGACCCTCTGCGCCAATCCACGACGCCTGGTTTTCTGCCATGATGCTCATTTCCATGCCCTTCGCATCCGCCACCAACCCTGCGTAATGCATGCAGTACACGTGGCGGAAGTACTAGAGGCGGGGAAGCTAGTGGAATGGCAGTTATCACCCCATGATCGTGGGACGTGGGCAACCCACGGATCGTGGCTCGGATTTCCTCCGTAAAGTCTTGCACGGAGCACGGGGAAACCGGAAACTGATCCAAGCTCAGATTAATGAAGAAGCAAAGAAGACCTGAAAGGACAAACTACCGCAGCCTCCACACCTGTCTACTTGACAGGGCCTACCCCGACGATGCTCGGCAGCGCGTTCAGGCCAGGCCCGGGGGCTCCTGTCGGTGCGACAAACCCTAGGTGTGTTGCCCAGACTATACACGGGCTTGGAGGCGAGGTTGCAACCTCCAAGTCCAGACCAAGCAAAGAGAGATCACCTCTTTGAGAAATCAAAGGGCGAATCAAGAAGACCAAGTCAAGCTAAATGAGCAAGACACCACTAAGGAAAAACCTCCCTTGCCGGGCAGGCGAGCCTGGCAAGGTCGAAGTTACCCCGAAGACAAACCTCAAGACTGCCCCGGCAAGCTTGCCGGGGACGCCAAGGGCGGCCTACCCCGCCAAGGCTCCACCGCTCCACCTCACAGCAACGCAAGTCATCGATCGGTGCGGTGTCAAGCCCCCAAGTGGCTGAGTGGCTGTTATTTGACACATGGCAGCAACTTCCGAAGGAAGTCACATCCAAATGACACCCATCTAGAGACGTGTCAAGCAGACAGACGAGAAGATGGCCGAACGGCCCGGCAAGGCTTGCCGGGCATGCCACGATGTGACACTAAGCGACGCATTTAATGTGCTCTGCCCTGTCTGCAGAGTTAGGTATGATAGCATTGTTTGCTATCTAATCAGTACACAATGTCTGATTTGCCATTGTGGTGACCCCTTGATCTATAAAAGGAGGGCCATGGCAACCATAGAAAGGATTCGGACCCTTGTACACTCATACACACGGAGCTGCTCTCGCCCTGAGGCAACCCTGCTGGGTTAGAGCGCTGCGTCTCCACCACGGTCCTCTCATCAATCCACCAAAGCAGGAGTAGGGTTTTATGCCTCGCGGCGGCATGAACCTGGGTAAAAATTGCCCATGTGATCTCTATCGTGCTGTGCTACGCTCTCCGCTCTTTGTGCAATGTGCCCTTCCCCCCACCGAAGCACAAAGGGGCCGATGGCCCCATAGGTGGCCGTGGTTTCCCACGACACAAATTCACATCAAGCACTACATGCCAAAGGTGAATTTCAGCTTGACAACAAGTAATAACTGGCTCAAGCAACCCAAATAGTTATTGAATTCAGCATGTATTTACGATATTAAGAATGGGTCATAAAACATCTCACCGGGCTTTATGAAGTAGCACTCGCGCGATCATCTCGCATCCTCTTGCATTGTGACTCCTCTCCTTTTGCTTCCTCGTGCATGCTCCAACTTCTCCCTTCTTCATGTGTGTCCATTGCTTCTCCCCTTCACCATGCTCTGAATCCACCGGGGTCCCAAGGAATGTCACCTCGAACCTGGTCAGCATGTAATGAGTGGTGCAGTAGCAAAGACCTGAAAGAGCACTCAACAAAAGAAACAATGCAAGCGGTAGGGATAATACCCTCCAAGTCATCAATCGAATATCCAATTACATAAGCATAGCTATAAAGCACATGTTTAGGATGGTAGAAATCAGCAAGGTCAACACTAACATGAGGATGATATTTATCATTAAGCTCAATACTAGCATGGGAATGATATGTTTCATTAAGCATAGGACTAGCACGAGGAAAGTAACTGTGATCATCACAAATGAGGGTATTGCCACTAACAGGGTATATATCATCATATCCAAGCAAATACTTTTTCAAATCTACTTTAACAGATGGCGTCATGCAATGCAAGGTAGTAGCAAACAATTCATATGGGGACATGCCATTAAGAGGATTGGATAAACCCGCAATATCACACTCTTGTATGACGATAGGCAATTGAATCTCTAATTCTTCATCTTTAACTACAGCAACTTCTTTTACTTCTTCAAGAGTAGTAGATGATGGTTCTTCAACTTCATTGCTTGAGCTTTCGAGCTCTGGATCCTCTTGTTCCTTGTCTTTGAGTACATCTTCTTCAATATGAGGTGTCTCTTCCTCAAGACTCTTGCTATCTTTCTCAGCTGAATGTGAAGATGTTGGAACCTCACATGTATCAAGGAGGATCCCAGAAACACTCAGCTCAAGCTGTGAAGAAATAGTACTGCCAGCGTTGAGGCTCTTCTCAATCTTCCTTACTTCTTCCACTAGCTCTTTTCCACTCTTGATCTTCTTCATTTCCTCTAGTATAACCTTCCTAATAGGATCTTCTTCGGCACTCCAAGTGAACTCGAGACTGAGTAGTGTGAGCTTCTCTATATCATCAAATTCATCTTTTGTGGGCACTTGCACATGAGATTGCTCAACAGTTGCTGGAGTTGTTGGTTGACCAAATGGAGGACCATTTAACTCCATTGGACACATCTCCTGGTGTTGAGGTACATGAATAGGAGCTGAATAAATCTGTTGTGGAGCATAATTGTTGCTCTCCTCTTCATACCTAAATCCCTGCATTGGATAACTAGAGGCAAACGATGAGATCTCAGGGTTGTTGCTCCTATATGACATATTCGGGTTTTCAGGCCACCCATATGAGTAATTGTTTTGGTATGAGCTATGTTGTTGAGCGAAGCTCATGCTGAAACAATCTGGAGGGTGGGAGTAACCACGCTGACATTCAATGGGTGGATGGCCCTGAAAACCACAAATATGGCATGTAGGAGCAACATAAGGATTGCCTCCGGAATAAGGATCATAAGAAGTATGCCTATCCTCAAAAACTACTTCTCGCTGCCGAGCTAAATCATCTATTTGATGGGAAATCTTACTTATCAGGTCATGAATAGTTTCCATGTTGTTTGTTGTGTTGCTCGCATATCCATGGTGATCTGAATAATATGCCATAACCAAGAAGATAGTTCTAACCTAAAAAAGAAAAAGAAGACAAAAGGATACTAGCTAGAACAGGGTTAGTGGTTAGAAATATATCACAAATATATGGCACAAACTAGAAAAAGAAGAAAAACCAAGTCTATAGCCTAACACGGTCACTCGACGCTAGTCCCCGACAACGGCGCCAAAATGATCATTCGTAAGTACAGTGGGGTTTTCATGCCCAAATCTGTAGTGTCGTGTTCACCACAGGGACTAGGCTACGGCAACAATGCTCGGCTAAAGCTAGGTGACAGAATTTAGATGATGATTGCAAGGAAATATAAACCTAAACTAACCAAAGTTGTTCCCAAAGATCATCGTAAAAGAAAATGCAAAGTAGCATAGGGAGGTGCAGATTATCTTCACTGTATTTTTAGTATTTTTGTTTTACTTGAGACAAACTAAATGCTAACATCAATGACAACAAAACTTGAACAGAAAAAGCTATTGAAGAAACACGTTTATAAGATAGAATAGAAATGATTTACACCACAACATATAGTTCACATGTACTGGAGATATCATAGAGACTACAGAACACACATAATCACACATATGCGAACAGGGTACCACTCCATGGTTCAGGTTACACTAATAAACAAAATTATACAAGCCACTAGACTAGTATCACAGATCAACAGAGTAGTACTAAACAACTAAAAATAAGTAGTAGAAGTAACTAGTACAGGGAGCAAGTACTCTTAAAATCTGAATCTTACAGACTACACATCTCAAGCTACAGAAAATTCAGAGAAGAAAGGGATAAAGAGAGATGGCAGGAGGAGGTTGAGGTAGAAGGAGCAGCAACAGATCGTGGGAAAAGGAGCAGTAGCAGGGCGTGGGGGAAGGAGAAGGGAAGCAGTAGGAAGCAGAGGAGAGAAAGAGGGGTAGTAGTATGGGCGTCGGGAGCAGAGAAGACTAGGAGCAGCAACTGTTTTCTGGTTTAGAGAAGATTAGGAGGAGCAGCGGGTTGAAGATAAGAGGAGCAGATTGAGAGGAGGAGCAGCAGCAGAGAGATGAGCAGCGGCGGTAGGGGAGGAAGAGAGAAGGCGCAGTAGCAGGTGAAGGAGATTCAGAGCAGCAGCAAGGCAGTAAAGAAAAGGGGCAGCAACAGTGGGAATGAGGAAGAAGAGAAGCAGCAGGGGGTTGAGAGGATGAGGAGCAGCGGGGCAAAGGAAGAAGGAGCAGCAGCAGCGACCTGGAGAGGAGGAGCAGCAGCGTAGTGAGTGGAGGAGCAACAGAGGCGGCAGCGGGCAGTGGGAGTCGCGCGGGGCACCAGGAACAGCCGCCCCTCTGTCTGGTGGGAGGCGTGGTGTGAGGAGGCTGGTGATGTGGTGGCGTTGGTGGCTGGGTGGCGCTGGTGGATGATGGATGATGGTGTGATGGTGGTGCTGGTGGACGGATGGCGCGAATGGCGCGCCGCCACGCCGGCCTGGCCGCGGTGGCGGCCGGTGGTGGAGAAGGAGGGGTGAGGGAGAGAGATGTGTGCGAGGCCCGGAGGGGAAAAGAAGCTGAGCTAGGGATTTGATCCCCCATGATCTGATCTGCCACTTTGCGATTTAGCCCTCCTACTTCTCTTCTTTCTTCACAAGATGATCCATTTCTTCTTTAGTTTTGGCCCTCGGTTTCTTCTTTCGCCTCTGAGTCCAAATCTTGAAGTTTAAAGTGCCTTTGCGCACTTTTCTGCAGAAGAAACAAATGACTAGTCACAAGCTCTTTTTATGAATATCATTCGAATAATTCACAGTTCATAGCAAGAATAGATGGACATATCTCAATAGATGATGAATTTGTGTGTCAAAATATGTATATGAAATGTGCTTATCATAAAGGAAATAAAAGTGATGGTGATACGATACCGGGGCATCTCCCCAAGCTTGGCAAAAACCAAGGGGAGTGCCCATACCCGTGTACTCAAGTCTCCTTTGGTGGGGAAGATGATGCAGGTGGTGGTGATGAGGTAGTAGCGTCACACTTCAGGCTCAATAGGTACTCCAATCTATGAATGATGCTCCGGAGGGCAATGATTTGCTCTTGTAACAGAATATTTTCATGAGTGAGATATTTATTTTGATCATGAACCGTTTCAAAGGCCCTAAAGGCTTCAATTTCAGTAGGGGTGAGATGATTATAGTATGGTTGAAGGATATCTTCTTCTTCTGCAGGCATGGCCTGCCCTCCTGCTTGAGCTTGATCTCCTGTAGCTTCCTTGCCCTTGTCCTCCTTGATGGATTCTTTTGGTCCCTCTCTTTTCAATTCCATCTTAATCAGCCAAGCATCTTCTTCTACGTTGTTGGGAGAGGGAGAAGACATGATGTCTGGCTTGATGGATCTGACAGAGAAACAACACGAAAACAAAACAGAAGATTTCTCCGCGATGTGATGGTCAAATCATACGGGATTATATATAAAGATTTTTTATCTTGGAAAACAAGCATATGGAAGAAAAACGGAGTCGGGAAGGTGCCCAAGGGGCCCACCACCCACCAGGGCGCACTAGGTGGGGCCGGCGCGACCTGGTGTCTTGTGGGCACCTGGGTTGCCTTCCTAATTATTTCTTATTTTCCAAATTTTTTCTAGTATTCCAAAACTGACAGAAAATATTTTTGTGGATTTTTTGGAGTCCGTTTACTTACCGTATCACGTACCTCTTCCTTTTCAGGGTTCTGGAGTGTTCTAGAAGGTTTCTTTTATGTGTTCCTCCAGTGTCATGGTTTGAATAATATTGGTTTCAACATTAATAGGCGTACCTGAGATATAGTGTTTAATTCTTTGTCCATTGACCACCTTCGGGTTAGTACCTTCGGCATTATTAATCTTGATAGCTCCAGAGTGATAAACTTCTTCGATAATATATGGTCCTTCCCATTTGGAAAGAAGTTTTCCTGCAAAAAATCTAAAACGAGAGTTGTACAAAAGAACATATTCACCCACTTTGAATTCCCGCTTTTGGATTCTTTTATCATGCCATCTTTTAACTTTTTCTTTGAATAGTTTGGCATTTTCATAAGCTTGGGTTCTCCATTCATCCTGTGAGCTAATATCAAATAATCTCTTTTCACCAGCAAGTTCGAAGTCATAATTGAGTTCTTTAATTGCCCAATATGCCTTATGTTCCAACTCAAGAGGCAAATAACAAGCTTTTCCATAAACCATTTCATATGGAGACATACCCATAGGATTTTTATAAGCTGTTCTATAGGCCCAAAGTGCATCATCTAATTTCTTAGACCAATTCTTTTGGGACCTATTGACAGTTTTCTATAGTATTAATTTTATTTCTCTATTTCTAAGTTCAACATGACCACTAGATTGAGGATGATAGGGTGACGCAATTCTATGGTTAACATCATATTTAGCAAGCATTTTATGGAAAGCGCCATGAATAAAGTGTGAACCACCATCAATCATTAAATATCTAGGGACTCCAAACCTTGGGAAAATAACTTCTTTAAGCATTTTAATGGAGGTGTTATGATCAGCACTACTAGTTGGAATAGCTTCTACCCACTTAGTAACATAATCAACAGCAACCAAAATATGTGTATACCCATTAGAGGAAGGAAAAGGTCCCATATAATCAAAACCCCAGACATCAAGTGGTTCAACAACAAGTGCATAATTCATAGGCATTTCCTGATGCTTACCGATATTACCTATTCTTTGGCATTCATCACTAGACAAGACAAACTTACATGCATCCTTGAAAAGAGTAGGCCAATAAAAACCAGATTATAATACCTTATGAGCAGTTCTATCTCCCGCATGGTGTCCTCCATAAGCTTCGGAATGACACTTCCGTAGGATTTGTTCCTGTTCATGTTCAGGTACACAACGTCCAATAATACCATCTACTCCTTCTTTATAAAGATGTGGCTCATCCCAAAAGTAATGTCTTAAATCATAGAAGATTTTTTTCTTTTGTTGGTATGTGAAACTAGGTGGTATAAATTTAGCAAAAATGTAATTAGCATAGTCAGCATACCAAGGAGTATTATGAAAAGCATTTATGATAGCTAGTTGTTCATCAGGGAAGCTATCATCAATAGGTAGTGGGTCATCAAGAATATTTTCTAACCTAGACAAGTTATGAGCTACAAGGTTCTCAGCTCCTTTCCTATCAATGATATGTAAATCAAATTCTTGTAGCAAGAGAACCCAGCTAATGAGTCTAGGTTTAGCATCTTTCTTTTCCATAAGATATTTTATAGCAGCATGATCAGTGTGAACAATTACTTTGGAATCAACAATGTAAGATCTGAATTTATCACAAGCAAACACAACTGCTAAAAAATTCTTTCTCAGTAGTAGCATAATTTCTTTGGGCACTGTCTAGAGTTTTGCTATCATAATGGATAACATTTAATTTATTATCAACTATTTGTCCTAGAACAGCACCAACAGCATAATCACTAGCATCACACATAATTTTAAAAGGCAAGTTCCAATCAGGTGGTTGAACAATAGGTGCAGAAGTTAAGGCTTTCTTAAGTGTTTCAAAGGCTTCTACACAATCATCATCAAAAACAAATGGAACATCCTTTTGTAAAAGATTAGTAAGAGGCCTAAAAATTTTAGAGAAGTCTTTAATAAACCTCCTATAGAAACCAGCATGACCAAGGAAACTACGAATACCTTTGGTGTCCTTAGGACATGGCATTTTCTCAATTGCATCAACTTTAGCTTTATCCACCTCAATACCTCGTTCAGAAATTTTATGGCCCAAGACAATGCCTTCATTAACCATAAAGTGGCACTTCTCGCAGATCAAGACAAGATTAGTTTGTTCACATCTCTGCAAAACTCGATCAAGGTTGCTTAAGCAATCATCAAAAGAAGTTCCGTAAACAGAAAAATCATCCATGAAAACCTCAACAATCTTTTCACAAAAATCAGAGAATATAGCAGTCATACATCTTGGAAAGGTAGCAGGTGCATTACATAAAGCAAAGGGCATACCGTCTATAAGCATAAGTTCCAAAAGGACAAGTAAAGGTGGTTTTCTCTTGATCAGGTTGTGATACAGGTATTTGAGAGAAGCCAGAATATCTGTCAAGAAAACAAAAGTGTGTGTGCTTAGATAATCTTGCTAGCATTTGATCAATAAAAGGCAGAGGGTAATGATCTTTTCTAGTAGCTTTATTCAATTTTCTAAAATCAATTACCATTCTATAGCCAGTAATAATTCTTTGTGGGATGAGTTCATTTTTATCATTAGGAACAATAGTAATACCTCCTTTCTTAGGGACAAATGAACAGGACTTACCCATCTACTATCAGCTATGGGATAGATTATACCTGCTTCCAGATGCTTTAGTATTTCAGTTCTTACCACTTCTTTCATCTTAGGATTTAAACGTCGTTGGTGATCAACAACAGGTTTAGCATTAGGTTCCATATTAATCTTTTGCTGACATAGAATGGGACTAATGCCCTTAAGATCATCAAGAGTATATCCAATAGCAGCACAGTGCTTCCTCAGAATTTTTAATAATCTCTCTTCTTCATGTTCTGAAAGGTTAGCACTAATAATAACAGGATATATCTTCTCCTCATCAAGATAAGCATATTTCAAAGTGTCAGGCAATTATTTTAATTCAAACACAGGATCACCTTTAGGTGGAGGAGCACCTCCTAGAGTTTCAATAGGCAAATTGTGTTTAAGGAGAGGCTGTTGTTCAAAGAATATTTTATCTATTTCATTTCTTTCACGCAAGTGCATATCATTCTCATGGTCTAGCAAATATTGTTCTAGTGGATCAGTAGGAGGTACGGCAATATAAGAAAGACCAATTATTTCATCCTTACTAGGCAATTCTTTATTATGAGGTTGTCTACAAAACTTAGAGAAATTAAACTCATGAGAGTCGTCACCAAAACTAACACTGACAGTTTCTTTATGGCAATCTATCGTAGCATTGACAGTGTTCAAGAAAGGTCTACCAAAAATTATGGGACAAAAGTCATCTTGTGGGGAACCAAGAACTAGAAAATCAGTAGGATATTTTATTTTCCAACACAAGACTTCAACATCTCTAACAATCCCAAGTGGTGTGATGGTATCTCTATTAGCAAGTTTAATAGTAACATCTATGTCTTCTATTTCAGCGGGTGCTATGTCATTCATAATTTCCTGGTAGAAGGTAAAAGGAATAGCACTCAAACTAGCACTCAAGCCACATAAACCATGATAGCAATGATCTCCTATTTTAACTGAGACAATAGGCATGCCAACTACAGGCCTATGTTTATCCTTTTCATCGAGTTTGGCAATTCTAGCAGCTTCATCACAGAAGTAAATAACATGCCCATCAATGTTTTCTACCAAGAAATCTTTAACCATAGCAACACTAGGTTCTAATTTGATTTGTTCAAAGGGTTTAGGTGCTTTAATATTACTTTTTCGAACCATGGTTGATACCTTAGCATGTTCCTTTATCCCAACAGGGAAAGGTGGTTTTTCAATATAAGCAGTAGGCACAACTGGATCAACATTATAAATAATAGTTTCATCTTTAGCTTTTACCGGTTCTTTAATTTCTTCTTTAATAGGGGGATGATATTTAAACCACTTCTCCTTAGGGAGATCAACATGAGTAGCAAAAGATTCACAAAAAGAGGCTACTATCTCAGAGTCAAGTCCATATTTAGTGCTAAACTTGTGAAAAGCATCGGTATTCACAAAAGATTTAACACAATCAAACTTAAGCTTAATACCTGACTCTTTACCTTCATCAAGTTTCCAATCTTCAGAGTTGCGTTTAATTGTTTCTAAAATATCCCACTTGAATTCAATAGTCTTCTTCATAAAAGAACCAGTACAAGAAGTATCGAGCATGGATTGATCATCACGAGAAAGCCGAGCATAAAAATTCTGAATAATAATTTCTCTCGAGAGCTCATGATTGGGGCATGAATATAACATTGACTTAAGCCTCCCCCAAGCTAGAGCGATACTTTCTCCTTCACGAGGACAAAAATTATATATATAATTCCAATCACGATGAACTAGATGCATAGGATAAATTTTTTGGTGAAATTACAATTTCAATCGATTCCAGTTCCAAGATCCAATATCATCGCATAGCCTATACCATGTCAATGTTTTTCCCTTCAAAGATAAAGGGAAAACCTTCTTCTTAACTTCATCTTCGAGTAAACCTACAAGCTTAAACAATCCACAAATTTCATCCACATGTATCAAATGCATATCAGGATGTTCAGTTTCGTCTCCTGCATAAGGATTAGCTAGCAGTTGTTCTATCATACCCGAAGGAATTTCATAACCAATATTTTCAGTAGGTGCAGTAGGTTGAGGGGCAACTCTTTGTGTTTCTGGTCGAGGTGAAGATACCCTGAACAAACCCCTCAAAGGATTATCTTCCATAGTAACAAGTGATAATAAATTTTAGCACGTAATATAAATTTTTCTTACCGATTTCCACTTACCAAGAGCGCTTCACTTCCCGGCAACGGCGCCAGAAAAGAGTCTTGATGACCCACAAGTATAGGGGATCAATCATAGTCCTTTCGATAAGTAAGAGTGTCAAACCCAACGAGAAGCAGAAGGAAACGACAAGTGGTTTTCAGCAAGGTAATCTTTGCAAGCAGTGAAATTGTCAGTAATAGGTAGTTTGATAGCAAGATCATTTGTAACGGACAAGTAATGGTAACGGTAAATAAAGTGCAGCAAGATAGCCGAATCCTTTTTGTAGCAAAGGACAGGCCAAAACGGTCTCTTATAATAAGCAAAGCGTTCTTGAGGGCACACGGAAATTTCATCTAGTCACTTTCATCATGTTGGATTGATTCGCGTTGGCTACTTTGATAATTTGATATGTGGGCGGACCGGTGATTGGGTGATGTTCTTACTTGAACAATCCTCCCACTTATGACTAACCTCCTTGCAAGCATCCGCAACTACGAGAAAAGTATTAAGATAAAATCTAAACATAGCATTAAACATATGGATCCAAATCAGTCCCTTACGAAGTAGCGCATAAACTAGGGTTTAAGCTTATGTCACTCTAGCAACGCATCATCTAATAACTACTCCACAATGCATTCCCTTATGCCCAAAGATGGTGAAGTGTCATGTAGTCGATGTTCACATAACACCACTAAGGGAATCTCAACATACATATCATCAAAACACATTTCAAATTCACATGATTACTTGCAACATGACTTCTCCCGTGGCCTCAAGAACAAAGGTAACTACTCACAAATGATATTCGTGCTCAAGATCAGAGGGGTATGAAATAGCATAATGATCTGACCATATAATCTTCCACCAAATAAACCATATAGTAATCAACTACAAGATGTAATCAACACTATTAGTCACCCACAGGTACCAATCAGAGGTTCCGGTACAAAGATTGAACACAAGAGATGAACTAGGGTTCGAGAGAAGATGGTGCTATTGAAGATGTTGATGGAGATTGGCCTCCCAAAGATGAGAGGGTTGTTGGTGATGACGATGGCTTCGATTTCCCCCTCCGGGAGGGAAGTTCCCTCGGCGGAATCGCTCCGTGGGAGGGCAAAAGTGCTCCTGCCCAAGTTCCGCCTCAAGACGGCAGCGATCCGTCTCGAAAGTCCTCTCCTTATTTTTTCTAGGTCAGAAGATCTCATATACCAGAAGATGGGCACCGGAGATGGGCTAGGCTCCCCAGCACCCACCAGGGCGCACCTGGGGGGCCTGGCGCGCCCTGGTGTCTTGTGGGCACCAGGTGGCCCCCCTCCGGTAGTTCTTTTCTCCAATAATTGTTAAATATTCCAAAATAATTCTCCGTAAAGTTTCAGCTCATTTGGAGATATGCAGAATAGGTATCTCTGACGTAGCTTTTTCAGGTCCAGAATTCCAGGTGCTGATATTCTCCCTCTTTATGTAAACTTTGCATACTATGAGAGAAAATGCATTAAATTACTCCATAAAGCATTATTATGCATAAAAACATTATAAATAACAGTAGGAAAACATGATGCAAAATGGATGTATCAAACCCATGCCGGCTTCCTCTCCCCCCTTTGGCTTCCCCACCAAAATTTCTGAAGCAGTCCATTGATATGCTTGCATAGACCATGGGGGAGCTAAAAACATGACATTGAATATGTCGGTATCGCCTGAGCACCCGATTTAATTAGCACTTCCTTCCCTCCTGATGATAAGAACTTTTCAATCCACCCCTACACATGATTCCAAACCCTATCCTTCGTATATCTAAAGCAGCTTTTTTTGGATTTCCCCACATCTGTGGGATTACCTTGGTATTTTTTGGACAATGATTCATTCTACACCTCCAAGATATTCTTGACATCACCCCTCAAGTTTCCCGAAACTCCTTTGCTGAAATATATAGATGATTTGTCCACATTTATTATTTGGGCAGAGGTGTCACAATATTTTTTTCAAGAGACCACTGACGCGAACCGCACTATCGGTATTGGATTCAAAGAACAAAAAAAGTTGTCATCGGCAAACAAAATGTGGTTCATTTCTGGTGCATTAGGGACCACCTTAATACCTCGGGCTCCATCATCATGATTTTTCAAAAGGCATGAAAGCCCCTCTACCGCAAGAAGAAAGAGATATGGGGAGATAGGGATCCCCTTGCCACACACCTCTAGACGGCCTGAAAGAATCCAAACTTCCACCATTAAAAAGCACTGAAAAAGAAACTAAAGACACACACCTCATGACGATCTTTGTGAACCTTGGGATAATACCCAATTTAAGCATAACCGCCTTTAAATATGGTCATTCTAGACGATCATAAGCCTTCATCATATCAAACTTGAGTGCAGAAAACCGATTGCTTTTCACTCTTTTACATAGGTCAGTTTCTAATTCAAAAAAAGTCTGCAAATTTCTCAAAATGTTCATGAATTCAAAAAAATCACTGAAGTGAAAAATTGTTTCTGAATTCCAAAAATATTCATAAATTCATGGAATCTTCACAAATTTAGAAAAGATTGTGAATTTGAAAAATCTTCATGAATTCCAAAATGTTCACATATTCCGAAATTGTTCATCGCTGAAAATATGTTCAAGAATTATTAAATGTTCTTCAAAAATAGTTGAGGAATTTGAAAAATTTCCGTGAATTCAAATTTTTTTGAGGATTAATTTTTTTTTTTGAAAACATGAATTTTTTTGACATCTCCAACATTTTTTAAAAGTGCGATATTTTTTGAAATTTATGAACATTCTTTCGCAATTGTGAACAATTTTTGAAATTCGGAATACGGAACCAAAATTTGAAATTGTGAACAATTGTTGAAATTTCAAGCATTTTTTTAAATCACGAAAAAAATCTGAAATCATGAACAGTTTTCAAAATTTCAAACAATTTTTTGAAGATTTTAAACATTATATTGTGAAATTAAATATTGAAGAACAGAAAAAATTGAAATATGAAAAGAAAAGGAAAAAGAAAAATAACATAGGAAGAAACGAATAACAAACCAAAAATAAATCAAAAAAATCATGAAAAGAAAAAACCGATTTAGACACCTTCTAGAAGATTCCCCAAAACCAGCCAGGAACCTTCCAGAAGGTCCATAAAACCAAAGCGTCATGCTCGCTTTGCTTCGGAACTGCTTAATGGGCCGGCCCATGAGATCGCGAGTTAGCGATCGCTATCTTAACGCTCGCAATGAGCGATATATATTATTTGCGGTTCCATGGTGTGTGCACATCTCTCAACCCTCAAACAAGTGTTGAAGTGTGTTGGAATATTCCTCAGAAAATACTCAAGGACCGGCTTTCGACGTCGTGCATGGCAGTGGCGATGTTATTCAAGGCAGCGAGTATAGTCGCCGATGCACATGTCGCCCTGCACCAGATTACGGAACTGGTGGCTGAGATGCATGGAATGGGATGCGCGATTTGTGAGGAAGTAGCGGTCTAGCCAGTTCCAGATGGTGAGGGCGGTGGCGTCGTCAGACATGACCATGTCGAGTAGCTAGTTGACGACAGTGGCATGGAACTACAATAGGACGGAAACATCAGCATGACGCCATTCCGGGCAACTTGTGTCCGCCGGCGTCAGAGTGGCGTCGATGTGGGGGAGGCCGTTGTATTTGATGGTTACAGACAAGAAGAGGTGGTGCCAGTGGTGGTAGTTGTCGCGAGCAGGATCGAGGACGAAGCGGATATAGTTTGTGATGTTGCGGCCTTGGACGGAAAGGGGAGGAAGGGAAACCATGGGTCGGGCAAAGGTGGGGAGAGAGCCGACGATGATGGGGGAGAGCGCCGAAGAGGTTAGACTGCTGATGGAGGAGAGAGTCTTCGGGGTGCCGGCCACGAGAGGTTCTTTTACCAAGCCGAAGGATGAAGATGTACGCACGGGTGTGGCATTGCATGCCCCCTTTTCTCTCCCTTAACTCATGACTTTATGTATTCCCTTCTGAGTAATTCAGTGGGTTGTAATCTTCTGTGGAGCATTTTTGGTCCCACCTGATATGAATAGAAGCATGTTTTTAGTTTGCCATTTTTGTGGGTATTTTTACCCACGGGTACCCGCTTACCCTCTCGGGCGACGGGTATAGGAAAAAATCGTACCCGTTAGCGGGTATGGGTACGGGTGATGGGTAAGATAGGATGAGACGGGTAAGGGTATGAGATGGCTTCATCCGTACCCAAACCTGGTGGGTGCCATCCCTACGCTATAAGCCTAAAGACTAGGACTAATTTATTAGAGCATATACGACTGGATTTAGAAAATTCGGTCCTCTAAACGTCTGCGGAAGCGTACGGACGCGTCCGCGGATAGTGACCGGTCATCCCCTGAAATGTCCTCTTCCACAACCGGATACCTCATTAGCAAATCATCAAATTCATACAATTACATGCAATATGAACCTAGTATAAATCTTCGCTGGCGCTCGTTTGCCTCCAAGCACATGTTCTCGTCCGTGTCTATGTTCGGCGGTCGTGAGACCAAGGAAGTGAAGGCACGGTCACTGGCGAGATACATTAGGGCATGGAACATGAACTGTCCCACATGGGACACGAGGCACCGACGTCTCCCATGCCCTGCTCTTACTTGTCGGAGCCCATGGCCTCGACGTCGCCGATCGAGGTGAGGTCCATGATAGACTCCTCGTGTCTGGAGCGCGACACCTCCATGACTTGGCTGCAGCGTCGGGGGGTGCTAGTCACCCGTAGAGGCTCCACATCGGCGTGCGACACCGCCTTCGCGGCCTTGGCCGCGAGGGTTGCAGCTGCCTCCCGCGCCATCTGCCTAGCACGGTGGACACATCGTGCCATAACAGCGGACGGACCGGGACCAAGCATGCCGCCGTTTACCTCCGACTCGGAGCTCGACGCTGCGGGGAAGACGCGCCACCAGAAGGGTTGCACTGCCGCCCTAGCGTTGGGGCGCCAGATGGACCGCACCGCGTCCGACGAGGCAGCAGTTGCGCCTCGCGCTGGATCCAAGCGTCATTTGCGCGGTCACAATGGATTACCGTTGGATCGAGTCCGACCATGGTCGGGTGGGCTCCTCCCGGGAGCGGCGGAGAGCCATGCGGATGGCCATCTCCTCCTCAGGCTCGCATGGGACGAGGTCCCAGTCCATAGATCAGGACATCTCGGAGTCGGGTCCGCTGGCTGTCATGCCGGAGAAGACCAGAGATCGCCGGAAGGGAGTTTGGGGGGGGGGGGGGGAGTCGAGTGGAGTGGAGTGCAGTGGCTAGGGTTTGGACCGAGATGCGGTATGAGAATAGGGCGCCTTTTCGGGGGAGGCGGAAAGGGGGGGCTTGGAACTTTACTTCAAACCGCCCATCACCTTCTATTAAACCCTCCACACCAAACCCCACAACCTATACCCAATCAATCCCGCTATATTCCGGTATCATTATCCCTACCTGATTCCTCCTCAAACGAACCCATCAGCCATTAAAATACTAGTCTCAACATTTTCCCTGAAAGTATTTGCCTTTCCTTCTCCTCCCATCCTCCCACAGTCAATTCATCTCTACCGCTCTCCTCCCTTACAACTGGCTTTCATCAGACATCTAACCTAAGACCCTCTTCCCCTACCAGCTAATTACCATTGCCCCCTTTGTGACTAACCTCTACACTCCAAACTCCCCACATGTAGGCTATCTATTTTCCCCCATCATCTCCCAACGAACAATAAACCATATATAAAAAACACTAAATATTTGTGGGACCGGAGTGGGCCAACGTGAGCCAGATCCGACGTTGTCGTGGTCTTATATCCGTCCTAGATTTAAGTTGGATATATGGGATGTCAGTTTGCCCGGATGTATAGGGCGCGTTTAAGGCTCCCGGCTGGGTCACGATTTTGAAACCGCTCACTGACCGGGTTCGCCCGGATGTAAAATGTATAGGGGGTTTGAGGAGTCCGGTTGTAGATGCTCTTGTACAACAACCGTACATGTACACAATGTTTAACAGGTTTGTATTGTAGCCTCCCCAGTGGGACCATATTTGCACGTTTTTGGGATATGCAGGAGCAGCGTATCACAAAGTGAGACGAGTACACGTTTTGGATTCTGGATTCAGTAAAGATTTACTGTCATACAAATATGTTTACTGCGGCAAAAAAGCAGAACCGTTAGATCAAAGATTCCATATTTCACCCTTCCCTTAAAATAAAGAAAAAGAGGGGATGTCATACTTCAGGTAGTTCACTTCTTCTTGTATACAAACACCTGAAAAGACACTTGTACTAATACAAAATATCTACAGTGTATTGGTGAAATGGACAGTCGTTTACATGAAACTGGCCTCTGAGCTGAGCGACCAATGTAACAAAGTGGAATTAATGTTCAAAAGGGCCCATGCAAGAACATATCACAAAATCGTTTCGCCCTTTGCTACTACAACGATCAACAAACAGAGCACAGCTGACAACAACTCATCCGGCCTCCTGAGAATTTTCCTCGCCTTCTGCTGGACTTCCTTGGTCCCCCTCATCAGTTTCACTGTTAAGTGCTTGTTCGTCCCTCTTAATTCCACCACTGCTAATATGATCACTGAAGCATAAAAATCTTCATTTTAGTACCTAAATGGCATCTTCAATACACACAAACAAAGATGGCCATAGCTGATAGAAAATCTAAACCTTGCAATTGACATCTTAAGCAAACCTAATTACGGTCCGCAATGATACTTTGAATTGAGAATTTCAATATTCGACTGCATACATGGGTATCAAAGTTACTTTAGTTTGCCATCTGGTCTCAGTTAACCATTTCTTATGCAGTCAATATAAATAACATTAGATTGGCGAGCCCAACCCCTCGCGTCGCCTCCCCCTGGGCGACGCCAGGGCCCCGAAACCCTAGCGCCGCCAGCACCCTCTAGCGCCTCCTCCTGCTGCCGCTGCCACCGGCGTGGGCCGCGGTGGCGGCGGGCCCGGTGCCGAAGGCATCTGGGCGGGTGGACGCGGTGGATCTCATCTGAGGCGGCAGGGGCGGCTCCTCTCGCGCGATCCGAAGGCGGCGGCGACCCCAGGCCGTGCGGCGGTGGCCGGAGCACCATAGCCGGCGGAGCGGCGGCCCTGGATGGACGGCGGCGGCGGCAGCGCCCCATCCGGCGGGGTGGGCTGTTCTGGTCGGGATGGTGACGGCGGTGACTGCGGATCCAACTCCCCGATTGGATCCGTCGCGGGGAGGCCTTCCGCCGACCGGCGGCGCATGGAGGGGCCGGTGTGGAGATGCCGGAGTACCGACGGCGACGTACGTCTTCGTGGCGAGGTTCCGCTCGGTTCCAGCCAGCCGCGAGGTCGGGAAGACGTGGCTTCCAGTGAAAATCGCGCCTGACTGCGGTCTTGGCGAACGATGGCGGCGTCTCGGGCGTCGTTCCCTTCTGGAGGCATCGTCGTTGCAGGTCACGTCAACCTGATCGGGAAGTTCCGGGGGAAACCCTAGATCTGGGTCTACCGGATCGGACGATGACGGTGCCTTCGGTGTCGTTCTCCCTCCTGGGGGCATCCTTTTGGAGCAACTGCTGGTTGGAGGGGACAAGAGGAGGAGCGGTGTTTCATCTTGTCCATTGATGACGGCGGATCTCGGTGGCGTGGCGCAGTGGAGACTCGGCGCCCGATGAGCTGAGATGGGCTCGCGCAGGAGGGTGTCGCTGTCTGGCGTCGTGGTGGCGTCGGCGGCAGCTAGACCGGGCAAGGTAGATGCAGCAGTACAACGCTGAAGATGGATTGGTGGCAGGTGGCTGCGGCGGCCTCATACCCGGCAGGCTTCCTGGTTGAGGAGCACGCCGGACTGGTGGGTGCCCATACCCGGCAAGCGTCCTGGTTGGGACCTCAAGTCTTAGATGTTAGGTTTGGTTGCGAGGTCTATTTGGTATTAGGCCTAGACTTTCAGCGCCCCTTCATCAACTGGATAGGAGTAGCGACAGATGTTGCTTAGACGGTGGTTTTAGTCTTACTGTTGTATGACTTTGTAAGGTCTTGTGTCAATAATTAATAATATGGCTGTATGCATCGTCCAGATGCAGAGGCCGGGGGTCTTCCTCCTTTTCTAAAAAAAAAATTAGATTGGCGATGCATTTTAATGTTCATGATTTATCATTTTGGGCATTGCATCCAATGGTTTGTACTTGATGGCTAAACAACAAGAAGTACTTACCCAAGATAAGATTCAGCTGGATCTCCATACACAGAACTAACTGAGGGTGGATCAGCACCTTTTTCTGTATCTGCCCTCCCATAGCTTGGCACAGCTGTCGAAAGTATTCCAGTCAGTACAATGTAATCTAATTTCTTTTGACGAAAATGTATTACAGAGAATGAAAAAAGTACAGAGCAGAAGAGTGAAAAAAGAAACAAAAGAGCAAACGAATCTTACAAGGTAATATTCCACACATAATAGGAACGTGACAGGTTGAGGGTTACCTCTAACACCATCGCATCTTGCCCTTAGCTTTCCTTTCAAATTGTCTCGCTTTTCTCTATAAATTTCCACCCTTGTCACCAGTTCCCTTTTTTCTTTCTCTGTAATCTTACAGCCTTTCCTGCTAGCCATGTGTTTTACAGCAACATCTGCACTCCCCAGGAGCACCTTCCTGCAGTACATACAGTAAAAAGAGTCTACACGGCCCCCTCTTTCCACTGGCACAGTCGAACCCTTCCCAAACGGGATGAGGGCTAAAAAAACCAGGCGGATTTATGCCAGGAACATCTTCAGGAGGCTTATTCAACTCCCAGAACCTCGAGCCACAGGATCTTTCCTGATAAATGTTGTATCCTAGAAGAATTGCACACACGAAATGGTTGAGTACTGGATAAGTGGAAGAGAAATTGCGCATATACAATGTGTAACCAAATTCTTTTTCAGTGAAGTCCAAGGTCTCCTATAGAATGACAGAGAAAACTCAAGCACGAAATAAAAGATGTTGCTCTCCTGTAGAATCCCTTAATCACATTGCCCTACATCATGGAAAGGCATAGGATAACTGGATAGACTAATTGGAGCAGATAATTCGTCTAATTCGACAGCTATTTTCTAAGGCGTGCATTGCACAGGTTTCCCACAACACCTCACAGTGATCATACCTCTTCTTTAGGTATCATACCTCTTGAAGTTGCAAGTTCAGTGTGGCTTTTCTCCTCCTCCTCCTGTGAAGAGACTGTCACACCCTCTTTCTCCCTACAAAATTTCAATTATTAGGCTGCATCTTTAGTTTTCTACCAACTGTATAACAAACTATTCATCTTGTCCTTCAGATTTATACAAAGTAGAATAATAGTATTAAATAAAAAAGTCTCTGGCCTATGCCGGACGACCCCCTTTTGGAAATACATGACACTGCTGGAAACGTTCAGTCATACTCATTTAACCTTGAACTTTGTAGTACAGAAATAAATGTTAGGATTGGTCAAGCGAAAATACTATTATTACATATTTGATGAGAAATATCCTAGTTATCTATTTGTTTACCAAGAAATACTATCATTCTTGGTCCTCTATTAGTCAAAATCTTCCCTAAGATTTGCACGCAAAGTCGCAAATGCGAGACTGTCGGGATATTTTCCAGTAGTAATAGAAACTGGTGTTCAGAATTCCAGTCTATACAGGCAGACTATAGCACTAGAGACAAGAAATTAAAAATGAGTTTCAGGGTAATACCGTCTTGCTGAACTTGAGTAGGTTTTGCTATTATTGCCCCAGCTGCCCTCACTGCCCTTCACCTGCTGAAGAACACAGCTCTAGAACTTTACGATACATCACAAGCACAACAGATATTACGCTACGGTGCAGTGAAACCTTGATCATACCTTCTGTAGTGCGCATTCACTGCAATGGCAGTTACACAGTGGACTCCCTTTCGGCGACTGCTTGCTTCCCTTGCCGCTCTTGGCCAAATTACTGGATGTAGGACCTTCATAGTCTGTGGCATCAGTGGCCAGGTAGCTGAAAAAGAAAAGGGCAAATTGAGATGAAAAACTGGAATATTTCCAAAAACAAGCTCGTGGCAAAATCTACATAAAGTTTCACTTTCATCAGAGATTCCAACCCTATTACTCTAAAGCATCAGCAAGATTCTGAGGCATTATGACCACATCATCAGACCAAAGATTGCACGAGGAACTGTGTAAGATTTATTTACCTTGACGATTGGGCAGCACTGTTCCCCGGTGCCTTTGCTTGCGGCCATTCAAATTTAACCTGAACCTGCGAAACGAACGCGGAACAATTACCGAAAAGCAAAACAAAACAAAAACAGGGGAGATTGACATCCTGCAACAACATAACTAATGATTGCGCCCAGATGATGTAATTAACCCAAATGTAACCACCGCGGTTGAATTCGAACGCAAATTAACGACAACCAAGAATCCAATTCGCTCAATTTTTATTCTTTTTCAAGAACACACAAGCTGTGCGTCTTCTGTATTAAGATTGGGAGTAAAAAAACATGGGTTCTGTACATGTGTTACAAGAGAAACAACACGCTTATGAAAGCATCCACCATAGGGCTAGTACGAACTGATCCTAATCCTAATCTCCCTCAACTTTCACCGCTCCACTCTTCCTGGCCAACATCCAGAGGGCGACCTCACTTTTAATTCCGCTGAGAGCAATGTCTGAAGAATCGAGAAGCGGGCATGACGAACTCACCTCCGGATCCGTCAGACGTGGAAGGCGCTGCGATCCTCGGACAGGCTCCACGACCCAGTGCATCATCGTGCTGACGTTGTCGAAGTCGTCGACGCTGACGCCGTTGTTCCAGCGAAGGTAGCCCCCCGACCCGTTGGCGCGGAGGTAGCGGCCGGCGACGTTGCGGAGCAGGACGTCGTTCCCGGCATCCGCCCCGAAGGCCTGCCACATGATGGCCTTCACCTCCCGCCGGTCGTAGTCGCGCTGCTCAGCGCGGAAGCCGCAGTGCCCGTGCGACGCCGGCGCGTCCGTGGCGGCGAGGTAGCGGCCGCAGGCGGCGCTGTGGAGGAGCAGGTAAACGGCACCGCCACCGCCGCGGTAGATGCGCACGACCCACGTCTCGTTCATCGACTCGCCGCGCCCGCTTAGGGAGACGCCATGCCGGTCCTCGTCGGCGTGCAGGTACGTGTCGTGCACGCGGCTTCGCAGCGGCACGTGCTGGCCGTCCTGGAACTGGTCCATCGCTCGCCGGCGGCGTACCAGCGGAGAGTAGGAGTGGGGTGCGGTGGAGGCGGGGAGGATGAGTTCTTGGTTTCTTGGCCTACTGGGGACTCCGGCGAGGAACAAGCGAAAGCTGTTGGTTGCTTTGGGCGCCAATGCTAGAGTATTTCAAGGTGGCTGACGCCGTTGCCGTGTGCTCAGCCTTTTTGGGCTTGCGGGCTGTAGCCCAGCGCTAAGTTAGATCCAGCGCCCAATCGTCCACAACACAACACTGTTTCTAAAAAACTTCTATTTTGGCTCAAGAAAAAGCTCCCTTTCATGCATATTTTGGTCAATTATTGCCGAGGCTTTTGGTATCTGTGTATCTGATTCTTTTTTTTTCATTGGGTGTGACTAGGTCTCAGTCGATTGAGACTTAACGAAATCTCAGTCAAGTGATATAGTATATATAAGAAGAAAAAGGAAAAACTGAAAAGATTTTTTTTGTACAAATCTCCATGCAAGTTCAAAGGCATATAGCATCGACTAAGACATAACGAAGTCTTAGTCGACTGAGACTTAGCAAAACTATTTGTCATTATCATCTTTCTGGAAGCAAAAAAAGTTTCGAGAAGCTGTTAATACTGCTACTTCTGCTACCTTGTGGAGCTTATGGCTTTTGCGCAACGACTTTGTTTTTCAGGGGCGAAAATGGCGAAGTATACGTTGTGTCTTGGATCTGGTGGGGGCAATGATCAGGTAGTGGAATCTCTGTGCAGACGCCTAGGGTGCTCTTCTTCTCCGGTGCTTAAGGCTTTTCACTGGTAGAAAACAGGGCTTTGGTCCAGGCCGGGTAAGCCCATTAATCCCGGTTCACTCACGAACCGGGATCCATGGGGGCATCGGTCCCGGTTCGTGAGGCCAGGGGGCCGGCCGGGCCTCGTGGGCCATTGGTCCCGGTTCGTCTAGCCCCATTGGTCCCGGTTCCAGACATGAACCGGGACCAATGGGCCTCGCTCCTGGCCCACAACCATTGGTCCCGGTTGGTGGCTGGAACCGGGACCAAATGGGGTCCTTTAGTCCGGTTCTAGCCACAAACCGGGACCAAAGAGATGCCTATATATACCCCGCGAGCAGAGCAGTGGAGTGCTCTGTTTTTTGGCCGGCCGTGGGAGAGCTTTGTGGTGCTCTAGCTCACCTCCTATGCACATGAGGTGTTCGATGAAATGCCCGAGCCACACTTAAGCCTTCTCCCCTCGAAGCTCCTTGTCCAAACTCCATTTTCCTCAAGATTTGTCTAGGTTTGGCGGTCCGTCCTGTCCCATCCCTGTCCTCACCGCCGTCGATCGCCGGCGCCGATCTCGTCGCCGGCACCACCGTGGTGAGCCTCTTGTTCTTATCTTCTTTCTAAAAGAAAAAAGTTCTTACTTGTATGATTTAGATAGATACTTGTGTAATTTTCTTACTTTTATTATTGTTTGTTATTATATAGTGCGATGGTTTTGGTATCCGCCTCCGTCGGCCTTCGTCCTGTCTATGATTCGGATGTGGTATATATATTATCTTTTATAACTATTAGTTTCATTTAGTGTTTATGACAATTATGCCGACCAACGTGACATAGATTTTTTTATCTAGGAGGTATGTGAACCGGAAATTCCAACCGACCCTATTGTCGAGAGGTTAAATTTAGTTGAAGAAGAAAACAATTACTTGAAGGAAAAATTGAAAAAAATTGAGGAGGAGAAGATGATATTGGAGTTGCATGTTGCGGATGTCGTCGATGATCACAAGATCAAGATGGATGCAATGCGCTTGAAGATTAGAAAGTATAGAAAATATGCCATTCATACTGAGGCTTGGTATCATTATGCCGTTGGATCAATTGTTACCTTAGTTGCGATTATGATCGCATTTGTTGTTGCATTGAAATGTTTTAGATAGTTTCAATGTATGGTTTAATTAGATGCTCTGTAGAGCTATATGTTGTTCAATGAGAACTATGTATGTACTTTGGTTTTAATGTGATGATGAACTTCTATTAATTAATTTGGTCACTTCTGTATTCATGATGTTCTGTAATGATTTTTGACACACTTAATTATATATAATGCACGCAGATGAACCGGCAATGGATGTACGGTGACAGACGCACCTCCGAGTACATTAAGGGCGTGCATAATTTTCTCGAAGTGGCTGAGGCAAACAAGCAGAATGGTTTTATGTGTTGTCCATGCCCTATATGAGGGAATACGAAGTCTTACTCTGACTCGAAAACCCTTCACACCCACCTGCTTTATAAGGGTTTCATGCCACACTATAATGTTTGGACCAAGCACGAAGAAAGAGGGGTTATGATGGAAGACAGCGGAGAAGAAGAGGATGATGACAACTATGTGCCCCCTGAATACGGTGATGCTGCAACGGGGGAAGCTGAAGATCAAGAGGAACCAGACGATGTGCCCGATGATGATCTTCGCCGGGTCATTGTTGATGCAAAGAGACAATGCGAAAGTGAAAAGGAGAAGTTGAAGTTCGATCGCATGTTAGAGGATCACAAAAAAGGGTTGTACCCCAATTGCGAAGATGGCAACACAAAGCTCGGTACCACACTGGAATTGCTGCAGTGGAAGGCAGAGAATGGTGTACCTGACAAAGGATTTGAGAAGCTACTGAAAATATTGAAGAAGAAGCTTCCAAAGGATAACGAATTGCCCGACAGTACGTACGCAGCAAAGAAGGTTGTATGCCCTCTAGGATTGGAGGTGCAGAAGATACATGCATGCCCTAATGACTGCATCCTCTACCGTGGTGCGTACCAGGATTTGAACGCATGCCCGGTATGCGATGCATTGCGGTATAAGATCATACGAGATGACCCTGGTGATGTTGATGGCGAGCGCCCCAGGAAGAGGGTTCCTGCCAAGGTGATGTGGTATGCTCCTATAATACTACAGTTGAAACGTCTGTTCAGAAACAAAGAGCATGCCAAGTTGATGCGATGACACAGAGAGGACCGTAAGAAAGACGGAAAGTTGAGAGCACCCGCTGACAGGTCGCAGTGGAGAAAAATCGAGAGAAAGTACTGGGAGGACTTTGCAGGTGACGCGAGGAACGTATGGTTTGGTTTAAGCGCGGATGGCATTAATCCTTTTGGGGAGCAGAGCAGCAATCACAGCACCTGGCCAGTGACTCTATGTATCTATAACCTTCCTCCTTGGCTGTGCATGAAGCGGAAATTCATTATGATGCTAGTTCTCATCCAAGGCCCTAAGCAACCCGGCAACGACATTGATATGTACCTAAGGTCATTAGTTGAAAAACTTTTACAGCTGTGGAATGGAAACGGTGTACGTGTGTGGGATGAGCACAAACAGCAGGAATTTGACCTGCATGCGTTGCTGTTTGTAACCATCAATGATTGGCCTGCTCTCAGTAACCTTTCACGACAGACAAACAAGGGATACCACGCATGCACGCACTGTTTAGATGACACCGAAAGTATATACCTGGACAAATGCAGGAAGAATGTGTACCTAGGGCATCGTCGATTTCTTCCGACCAACCATCAATGTCGAAAGAAAGGCAAGCATTTCAAAGGTGAGGCAGATCACCGGAAGAAGCCCGCCATCCGTGCCGGTGATCACATACTTGCTATGGTCAATGATTTACAAGTAATCTTTAGAAAGTTGTTTTGGAACGGAGTTCCAGATAGAATAATTCGCTTTTTGGTACGAATTTCAGCAAAGGCCTCCCAAATAGCGATATTCGGAAGGCTCTTGCTGAACTTCGTACCAAAAAACTAATTATCCTATCCGGGACTCCGTTCCAAAACAATTTTGGAGAGCTTCGTACCATTATGCGCCTGTTACTTCCGGCTAATGATGAAGCCATGGTTTTCTTGAATCCTTTGACACTGACAACGTGACATATAGAAGGGTAGATGAGATCAGGAAAAATATGGACCATTTTCTGCACATCCAGAATGGCGCCATTTTGTTAAATCCCTTGTTTGACATTCATGAGAGAGGCGGTCCGGACGTCAGACATTCATGAGAGAACTCCGGTAACTCTTCAACATGAGGGGGGACGTCGATCAACCCCCTCTCGCCCGACCAAACCATAGAAGCGGCGAGGCCACCCCAAACCCTAGAATTGTTGCCGAGGCCACCCCAAACCCTAGAAGCGTCGAGGCCACCCAAATGTACCAAGTTAAAAGAGCGTTGTCGAGGCCACCCCAAACCCTAGAAGCGTTGTCGAGGCCACCCCAAACCGTAGAAGCGTCGAGGCCACTAATTAATATTCCTTGTTGTGATTAGCTAGCTAGGTCTATGTTTGCCACTAATATATCCATCTCTCATGTTTGTATATTAATTGCCATGTTGTAATATTTGCAGAAACTATGGATCAAAGAGACTTAGAACAAGAAGAGTTGTTGGGGGACATAATCCGCGACGGACGTGATGTCTTGTCGTTTCTCAACGACACCGATGGTCTGGAAGGAGAGGATGAAGGCTCCGGTGATCGAACAATGGAGGAGGAAAGACATGATCATGATGTCTCCGGTGACCGAATGCCGGTGGAAGAAGGAGACCGTGATGACTGCTCCGGTGACCGAACGGAGGAGGGAGCTGTTGCAAAGTCCGGTGAGGTATATATATTAATTAAGCATGTGCTGACTAGCTAATTGATGCATTAATTGTTTTGGTATGTACATATATTAACTCTTCTTTCTTCTTTTATAGCCCTCCGGATCGAGCCAAACTTCGGTAACGAGACGAGGCCCGAAAAAAAGATTGCGCCAAGATGAAAGGTTCACGATCACAACAATCACGGACGATGGCCAACCGATTGAACCCAGGCGGACCAAGGAAGCATTTTCTGCTCAGTGCGGAGCTATTGTTAGGGACAGCATTCCGATCAGCATCCAGTTATGGAATAAGCCTAAGAACGAAGACCCTCAAGTTTCTTATGTCACCGATAGACAGAAAGATGATCTTTGGACCTCGCTGAAGGCAAATTTCACCCTACCGCCAGAGGAGGATCCGAATAAGCCAGTTATAGAGCCACTGGTCAAGGCGTGTGCTCTTAAGAAGATGGCAGATCTATTCAGGAGGTGGAAGAATGAGTTGAAATCAATGTTTGTCGACAAAGGGAAGACTCCAGAATTCACCAGCCGATTTGAGAAGATAAGAGATCACTGGCCCGCATTTGTGGCCTACAAGACATCGGACAAGAGTAAGAAAATGTTAGAGATAAACAAGATAAATGCTGCAAAGAAGCTGTATCACCATCGCATGGGGTCAGGCGGCTACCTCAAAGCCCGGCCGTTGTGGGACAAAGCTGAGAATGACCTGATTGCTAAAGGAGTTGAACCAGAGACATTGAACTGGCCAGACCGTTCAAGGACTTGGTTCTTCAGGGTTGGGAGAACTTTGGACCCTGAAATAGGGAAGTGCCGTTGGACGGACGAGCAACTTGCAATACCCGTCAAGAAGCTTCAGAAGTATATCGCCGCAGCGCAGGCAAGGACGTTCATTCCCGACAGATAGAAGGACGAGCTGACTGAGGCCCTCGGGAATCCTGAGCACCCTGGACGAACACGAGGCACGCCAGGCTCCGTTGCGTGGAAGGTTGGGTTTCCCGGCGCAGGCGGTTACAAAACCCGGGAGAGGAAGAGGAAACAGGAGCTAAGCGAAATGCAGAAGCTCAATGCAAGAGTACTAAAGCTAGAGGAACAAGTTGAGAGCCAGCGAGCTGCCGACCAACCATCTCAGCAGCATGAATCTACCCCAGAAGCTACCCCGCCATCTCAGCGGAGAAGCAGCGTGGCTTCCACGGAGCTCGTTCAGCAGCCTGACTTCATGGCTCCTAGCTACCCCGTGGATGCTATCACGGAGGCTCAACATTGCCAACTTAAGACAAAATGTCGGAACCTCACCTTGAAGGCGGCTGTCGGCTCTGTTGCACCTCCTCAACCTGACGGAACTTTTCACTGCTGTCCGATTCCACATGGCTATGCTGTTGTGACGGTGGATGAAGTAATGGAGGGATTTGACGAGCTCGAGCTTGACCACCCTACAGGTGAAGGGGAGACTCAGCTGGTTTATGCTCTGAGGACTACATGTCTATGGCGGAAGGAGTACATCAAGCTTCCGAACTGGACGCCTTCGCCTCCTCCTCCGGCGAGTCAGGGCACTCCTCCTCCTCCTCCTCCGGCGAGTGATCAGGGCACTCCGCCTCCTTCTCTTCCTCCTCCGGCGCGTGAGGGCACTCCGCCTCCTCCGGCACGTCGGAGCACTCCGCCTCCTCCTCCGCCCCGTCAGCAACGGCGGAAGAGAGCCGCCGCCGCTCCGGCGGCTAGCAGTACAAGCAGAGGCGGGAAGCAATTCAGATACGGTCCATCTCTCAAGCCTCTAGAAAAGTTACCATATGAGAGGACCGGCGAGGAAACCGTGAAAATCAGTGCTGCCGAAGTGCATGAACATTTTGCACGGAAACCTCCACCTCCGAAGGAGACGATAGATCCGATGAAACGGAAGCGCACTATCGATGCCCTGAAGCGACCACCACCGTCTCCGCCGCAATCCAACTATGAGCACATTATTGAAAGGACATATAAGGAAGCGGAGCGGTCGGGAAGTACTTGCATGCATGCAAGGTTAGCAGAATGAAGAAGTGGGAAAAAATTCCCCAGCTCGGCGAACAGGCGAACCAATCGTGCCCCCCGCGCAAGGTGTCTAGCGATATCGTCGCTAATCAGCCGGGGATGGTGCCCGGTACCAATCCTGCTGATTACCTGAGCGATGATGTAGAGTTTGAAATAATGGAGGTGGAAGAATTCAGATACCAGTACGGGCAGCCTCTCGTCAAACCTGATCATCCTCCTCTAACAACGATGATGCGAAGATTCCATGAATGGTACATGAAAACCTGCAGCGAGTCTGGGAAGGATACTTAAAGAGGAGCACGACCTCGTTGGAATGGATCAGTTGTCTGTTGAATTTGACGAGTTATTCCAATTATACAATCAAAAGGCCCTCGACAAAACACTCGTGACTTACTACTGTCTGTAAGTACTACTTCTGTAATTAAGTCTCTATATATAGCTCAGCTCTTTTTTTTTAGGGAATATAGCTCAGCTCTTTCATTGCATGTATATATAATTATCCTCACTATATTATGTAGATTGAAGATCGTCGAATGCAGAAATGCACAAATCTATGACATTGGGTTCATTAACCCAAATATCATATATGAATGGATGGTTCAAAAGAATGTCACAGAAACCGAGGACAACTTGCTATAATCGTTGCTTAAAAATCAAAACAAAGAGAAAATACTCTTTCCTTACAACTTCAAGTGAGTGTTACTGTCTTGTGCATATTCGGTTTTCCTTATTACTCGAGGTTATAGTAATGTAATTGATGAGTTATGCATGCGTGCACAGGTTCCACTTTATTCTGCTAGAGATTAAGCTTGAGCGGGGAGTAGTAACCGTCTTAGACTCGAGACGAAAAGATCCCCAGGAGTATGCAGACATGACTGAAATGCTCCAGAAGTAAGTTCAATCGATCATTATCGCACCATATCGGCAACTTTGTTCTTTTCCTGATATCAAGTAATTATTATTTTTTGTCTGGCAGGGTTTGGAAAAAGTTCACCGGAATTGTTCCGACACTGCCGAGGGAGCTGCGATTTACACACCCAAAAGTAAGTACTACTAGCTAGTTCCGCGCATCTCCCATTGATTCTAGTTTCATCAATATCATTTATAATGCTTGATTATCAGTTTGATTGAACTCTATTTCTCGCAAAATGCTTGTGGCAGGAAGCAGGGAATGATTTTTGTGGATACTACGTTTGCGAGTTCATCTACAACGCGACGACCTCTAAGCGGGGCTACTCTGAAAAACAATATGAAGTACGTAAGCAATAATATTCACAATTTTATTTTATTACCATCATTTGTGTTGAGTTTCATTCATATATATGTATTGACCCCCTTCTTCAAATTAGTTGTGGCAGATGCGGGATGAACTCCTACCACATGATCGCATACGAGCAATTCAAGAGGAATTGGCGGGATTCTTTCTTGACCACGTCATAAGTAAAGCCGGAGAATACCATATGGAATTTGACATTAGATGTTAGGGATTGTACGTAAGAGATCTTATATTGTATATATGTAGGTAGTAGCGTCGGATAGATATACGAAAACTTGTTGTTCGACCAATCTCTCGGAGAAAGAGAGGTCGATCACTTCTCTCTGTATATGTTCATGACGATCTTGTGTACTTAATGGTTCCTTCATTTGCTTACTAGCTAGCGTGTCGAGTTCTCTCTATACGTATAGTAGCTAGCATCAACCAAGCACGGAGAAAGAGAGGACACTTCTCTCTATTAGCTAGCTAACGCAATATGAAACCCCTAAATTAACCCTCCAAAACCCCCTAACCCCCCCCCCCCCCTTCCAAAAAAAAAACCCCAGCTCCTGCCAAATGCTGACGCGTGGAGGCCTTTTGGTCCCGGTTGGTATTACCAACCGGGACTAAAGGTCCTCCTGCCTGGGCTCCCCGCAGCGGCCACGTGGAGCCCCTTCTGTCCCGATTCATAAGCGAACCGGGACTAAAGGTTTTGGGCTTTAGTTCCGACCCTTTAGTCCCGGTTCCAGAACCGGGGCTAATGGGCCTCTGGAACCGGGACAAATGGGCCGTTTTCTACTAGTGTTTGAATCATTGAAGAGGGGAATTTCTTAGGATAGCCTGCTGTGGCTGATGGTTGGCAGGGAGAATGTCTTGCGTTTTGTGATCTAAAAGACCTATGTGCATTTCATGCGTTCTTCCCCCTGTTTTGGAAGATGTAATAGGGAAGCTCTACCTAGAACCCTTTTAGTTGTATGTTTTGTTGCAGCTACTTCAGGTTGTCGTAGAGAGCTGTTTAACAGTCTGGATGTTTGCTTTTCTTTGGCTTAATAAAGTTGGGGATGGGGGAAACCCCTTTCATTTAAAAAAATCCCTAAAAAACAAATATATCAAATCATGCTTTATAAAAAACTATCATTTTGTTCACGTGGAAGTGTACAAGTTTTATAGAAAGGAAAGTGTACAAGTTTTATCACAGGTGTACCCTTAGCCGCCATAGAAGAAAAGGAGAGAAATCAACCATTGTTTATTCTTCTATTTTTCCCACTTGTGCCTATTGTGTCCGTGATTGTTCCGAAGGCGGAGAAACTCCAGATGATTGCATAGCATGTAGATTATGTGTTTTTCAATGTTAAGCATGTGTATCCTTTGGGCCGCTATCTAGGGGTTAGGGTATCTTTGTATGCGATAAAGGTATGTCGGCTCCATACACATCCTAGCATGGCATTGTCGTTATTGACAATGCGGAGCTAGTGATGTTCTGGTGCGGCGGACTAGCGACTTATGTTCAGTCTATGATCAGCGCTACCTATTTGTTGTAGCGATAATGACAACATATGTGGTTCCGAGTTTTCTATGGTGTCTACTGCTCACGTTTCATCATTTAGTGGTCTTGATCTTCTTCCTCTCCGGATTGATGATGAAGGAGCATTTTGGCAGCCTACCTTGCAAAGAGAGCTTCACAGCATCTATGTTTTCATATTTTGGGGTGGATAAATCATGCAGACTCTTTGAAACATTTGAAGTTAGTCATACATGCACATGTTTGATCTTCTACTCTATCAAATACATAGCGGGATGTTGAGGGAAAAAATAAGTATATGGACTAGAAAAAGTAGACTCTTTGAAACATTTGTTATGTATTTTCAATCAAGTGTAATTTGCCTCGCTAAATCAATAAAGTTGATTGGATCATTCTCCAATAATTTTGTTTTATTCACGAGCGTTGTATTGAGGGTCTTCTATTAGGTTACTGACGACTTGTTGTAGTTGCAATATATCCATCTAATACTAGATGTTAGATATATGAAAGAACAAGAGTAAAATCATCTATGATATTCATGTTAAGACATGGATATATGTCCCCTTGTTTTCAAGGAGCATGTGTAGTTGATCACAAGGAATGATAACCCAAGTCTTGAGGACGGATTCCAGTCTTGGCTAGATCATCCGTATTTTGTCCCTCTCCCTTTGCACATTTTCCTTAAAGGACAAAAGGTAGATGATCCGGGGCATCAATTTTTTGTCCCTTATAGCGAGTAGTAAGGAACACTTATACATGGGCCAGGTGGGCCACAATTACTTCAGCCGCTTGCATTGCTCATTGCCCCAAGCACACATACGCATTGCAATGGCTGGAGCGGCCACCTTCGATCGCGGCAGCGTGAGATCAAATTCTGCCGGCGCAGGTGCCTTCCCTTTTTTCTAATATGTATATATGTAGTTTTTTTAAAAACATTACTAGTTATATAAAAGTATTGATCGTATTTAAAAAAAGTTTAATCACGTATTAAAATATTTTCATCACGTATTAAACAAATGTACAACGTGTGTTTAAAAATCATGTGGTTTGAATAAATGTTAAATATGTCTAAAAATAATGTTTTATATGTATACAAAAAAATTATAACGTGTATGAAGAAAAGTAGACAACAAACATGTATTTCAAAACAATGCTAATCATGTATTTAAAAAATATAAAACATGTATAAAATTAATGTTTCGGATGTATACAATGTGTACGAAAAACAGAAGACATCAAAACATGTATTTTAAAAATCAGTTAATCATGTATAAAATGTTAGATGTATATAAAAACAATGTTTCAGATGTATACAAAAAATGCATAATGCGCATAAGAAAAGTGAACATCAAAATATGAATTTGAAAAATGTATAATGTGTATGAAAAATGTTAACATATATAGGAAAATGTTTTCGTATGTTCACGAGTAATGTTCAACGTTATGGAAAAAGTAGACATCAAAAACATAAAAAATCATGTATTTAAAAAAAGTAAACACATATATAAAATATTCCTGATATATACGAAAAAGTACAAATTGTATGAAAAAAATAGACATCCAAACATATATTTGAAAAAAAATCTTAATCTTGTATTTAAAAAATGAGAACCATGTACAAAATAATGTTTGAAATGTGTACAAAAATGAACATTCGGTATGAAAAAGAGGTATAGAAACATATATATGATGAAATGTTAATCTTGTATTTGAAAAAGTTAAACATTTGTAAAATGTTCCTTATGAATATAAAAATGAAAATGTATATAAGAAAAGTGGACATGAAAACCATATATTTGAAAAAAATAATTAATCACATATCTAAAAAATATTCAATGTGTACAATTTCTTCCAGATGTATACAAAAAATCTTTCATGTATTTAAAAAAATGTTAAACATGCATGAGAATATTCCTATTAGATTTGAAAAGAGAAACAAAAATATGAAAACCAACAAATAAACAAAGAAAAACGAGGATACCCGAGAATGAAACAAAGAAAATCAAAGAAAAAGAACAACCAAAGAAACCAAAAATAGTGGAAACAACGAAAAACAACAAGGAAACAAAGAATACGAAGAGAACCAAAGAAAACAGAAAATATACAAAGAGGAAAAAAATGATACAAAAATGAAAATTGAGAAAGATACAAAGAAAACAAAGAACACGGAACCAAGAAATAACAAAGAAAAAAGAAATAAAAAACCTGTGAAAACCTGAAGGAAATATTAAAGAAAACACAGAAAAAGAAAGTACAAAAAATAGATCAAAATCAGCAAGTCCAGCTAATAAACAAACAGAAGAAAAAAAAACAACGAACTTACACCAAGCGAGCGTCATCACCCGGGCGTGCAAGCGAACAAAAACGAAACAACAAACCGGGCCGGCCAATAGCTACGCTAGGGAAAATATATTCAAGCGAGAGCTCCTTCCATCTTGCTATAAGCTAGATATAACAAAATCACTAATTACGGGTACTTTTGCAAAGACCACTTGTCGCAACCTACGGGTTTTTTCTTTCTCACTGATTGGTTTTGATCTTTTTTTTTTGGCTTTTCGTAGAAGCACAAGGTGTGTTTGTCCCTTTTTTGGGAGGCATAACTGTGATTTTCTCTTTTCGAGAAACATTTCTGTGTTTGTCGCAAAAGTAAGGCCGTGCTTTCACGGGAAACACATTTGTACCTCTTATAGAATACATGTTTTTTTGCATAAGTATATGTTGTGCTTTTTCCTTTTTCAGAAAGCATATGCCATACTTTCTCACTCATGAAAGTAAGGTTGTGCTTCACGGGGAGCACAAATGTGTTCCTCGCGGAAACACATGCTGCGCTTTTTCTTTCTGGAGGAAGCACTGCTGTGCTTCTCACAGAAAAGCGCCCGCTTGGTAAAAAACAATTTAATTTTCTCATAATCCTTGAAAAAACCAAAGAGCCGGGAAAAAAACTCGTAAAGGAAGAAAAAGACAAGAGCAAAACAAAGAGCAAAAAACACAAAAAAGGGAAAAACCAATAAAGAAACCCAACACGTGGTCCGTTAATGCTGCGAGTTGTAAGCCGACGCGGTTTGAAGTCTGAGCCGGAATCGGCGAGCCCAATCGAATCAATAAAAGCACCCCAGAAGAGATGAATGTTGCACAAACCAAGGGATCGAATCGAACCAATATCATCCGGCCGGCCCTTTCTTCCTTCTCTCGATCGGTCCTTTGGATTTGGAAGAGAAGGGGGTAGAAGCAGTTGACGCAGGAGCTAGTCGATCGATCCGATGGCCATGGACCGGCAGTCGGAGTGGATCGTCCTGCGGCGCGTGTCGGCCTTCCTCAAGTCGAGGAAGCTCCACCGGGCGGCCTACGCGCTGGAGAAGGAGGCGAGGCTGAAGCTGGACCTGCCGCACCTGCACGAGCTCTTCGCCAAGGGCCCCTGGCGGGCGGCGGACGAGTAAGTGACGGCGTTCATGAGCGGGGAGGAGAGCACGACGCCCTCCGCGTCCGCCACGCTCTTCGTCGTCAGGTTCGAGCGCTTCGTCCGCGCGCTCAAGCGGGGCGACGAGGCGTGGGCCCTGCGCTACTTCCGCCGCTCCGTCCGGCCGCTACTGCGCAGCCACCCCGACGAGGCCGCCGCGCTCGCCGAGTGCAACAGGGCCATGGACCGCGACTCCCTCCACCGCAACTACCCCGACGATGCCGCGTACAGGGAGCAGCGCTTGATCGAGTTCTATCGCTGCGTCTATCAGAACGAGCACATCTCCCGCTCCTTCAACGATATCTTTGACTACAACCTGCGCTTCATGAGGGGGACGGCTGCCATCGGCCTGCGCCGCCATGCACACCGGCCGCGACGCCCACCAAGACCCGCCGCCTAAATCATCCACAGCCGCACCAGCTAGCCTCATCCGCTCATCGCTCATCGCTCATCTCGACCCGACCAGACAGCACGACGAACAAATTAATAGCGCTTTTTCATTTGATGTCCATTAAATGCATGTATAGGAGTACCTTATGATTTGTTTGTAGTAGGAAACAAGTTGATGAGCTAGAAGTGATTGACGATGAAAGTTTTGATTTTTTTTTTTAAAACTTATGTCTTCGAATTCTGAAAGTTCACCAGTAACGATCAGTGGATTGTCGTCCTCTCGAGAGGATCGGCCAAGATAACAAGGGGATGCACTGTATGTAGGAGTACCTTATTAGTATATGATTTGTAAACAAGCGTGCGTCTGCATGACGATGAAAGATTTAATTTCTTAATCTTCAAGACTTTCAATTTATGTCTTCGAATTCTGAAAGTTCTGATTAATTCTTGAAAGATTTCTTCCTCAGATTTGTCCAGGGGGGGGGGGGGGGGGGGGGGGGGGGGAGGGGAGAATCTTGGAGATTATGTAATGCTTACTCTCAAACTTTTTGTATTACCATTTGCATCTTTGAAGTAACGATCTGTGGTTTGCTGTTGTCTCAAGAGGATCAGCCAAGATAAGGGGCTGCAATTTTTTTATATTTAAGAATGGGGCTGCAATGCAAAATGCTAGAACAATCTTGGGTTCTGGTGTACTCACATTCTAAAACTTAGAAAGAAAAGCCATATTTGTAAATTAAAAAAAAAATCCAGAAAAAATACATGCATTTGAACGGAGAAAGTCAGAACATTAAAAGTAAAGAAAACTTTATAACAAAACCGTAGCACTTGCAATCACCCAATTCCGAGTCCATATGCGCCCTGGAGGTCCAAAACCGTATTTGTAAATTTTGAAAAAATATGGAAAAAGACGTGCACAAAGTAGGAAAATGAGAATGCTAATACTAGTTTAAATTTCAAAGTTGAAAATCTTAGCACTCTCATGATCACTTCGGTCAAAACTGGGTGTTTTTCCCCATAAATGTTCATAATTTACAAATATGTTATTTTTGCAAAGTAACACGCAGATGATTCTGGTGTATCGGGGTTACAAAAATCCGCTCTCTTATGCAATGTGTGAAATCAAAGGGTTGGTGGTTTTGTTTCAAAAATGATTCTTGGATGGACAATCAGGTGACACATACCCTTACCTTACGTCTTACGAGCTAGACAAGTAGGAGTATGTCTCAAGTTGTGATGTGCATGGGTTTGCTCCTTAATGTCGTTGGAGCTATTACATGATTATGTACGAACCATATTCCATAATCAATAAAATGAAATTGAGCAGAGAAAAATGATAACATGCTAAAAATAGGCAGGATTAATTACATGAATGAATACCAAAATGAATTATCTCTATCGGGCAAAAATGCATAGCCATGCCTAAACCCGATCGGTTTGCAATACCCAATGGATATCCATTGGGCAGTAGTTTTCAGCTTTTTTACACTATCATTTTAGCATTGGTCGGTAGACACAAAATTTGACCGCAAAATTAGGGATGGGGCGATACCACAATATATCTCTTCAATAGTTGTTTATGGCAAGCTCTCCTAGACACTGAAATGTATTTAGAGACATTATAATTGTGCACTTTTCCAACCATCTCATGCCATAAACATTTCCGGCCGTCCGACCTTCAGTTCTGGTCGTTTCCGGCCATTTGATCTCCTCTCACTTCCACATGGGGTTCATATGGTCACCAAGGGTTTCAACTTTCAAGTACAGGGCCGATGCTCCAGTATCAAAATCGGACTGCTTCTGTACAATTGGGCCTCATGAGCCTTACTTCATTATATAAGAGAAATTTACATGAAAAAAGAACTACCGTCACATCTATTTGAGAACAATAGAACAATATACTACATGGCGTATATATATATCAACATGAACAAACTTACAATCTTTTGGATACATAAAAGATCACAAAATAACTGCTAAAACTACTGCTATGGCAGATCTTCGCTGAATCAGAAAAAGATATATGAATGCTGCAATCTGCACTGACATGATTTAAGTTGTTCAAAGGTGCCAAGTAGTCGTCCTCGAGTATTGCATAGTGACCTTGCATACCTTATTACAAGTCAATGGAGACTCGCAGGCCGTCATGAGCCAGTTGTGTCGGTATTCCTTCTCTATAATCATAATACAAGCTTACACATGAGACAGGGCCTTTAGGCTTAGAGAAAATACAGGAAGAATGTAACTATTTCAGCAGCTACACACGGACGTACCTGATAGACCATTCTGCCAACATCTGATTTTCTCTCTGATGCTCAAAAAAATGCCTCATTCCAATCAACAGAGCTCTTTTAGGATGGATCCTCTTGATAGCATCAAGACTCTGCAAAAATAGGAAATTGGTTTCATGCTGAGGAAAATGTAATTTCCCCATACAAGGAACACTTCACAGTTTGCTAAGCAAATCTGATAAAAAAGAACTTCAAGACAGAATATTAGAAAGTCTTTGAAAAATAACCTCACTCAGAGTTAAATGGGCGCTGAAAGAATCTCCCTGTTCAGAACATGAAGTCTGTGTCAGACTATCAACATATTTGACAGCATTTGGAATTTAGTCGTATCAAATAATCATCAAATTTGTAGTCTCTGACAGGCAATGAGGGGTGGGCTTACGACTCCATGCAAAGAGTTTGCTTCTAGTATAAGTAGGTCAACTTGTCCAGCACCAGACTTTGAAATAGCTAGAGGCAAAGACTCAGCATCAGCAATTCAGCACTATTCCACTCAGTGACATGGAGCAGTATGATATGCAGGAAACAAGAAAGTCCAACTGCAAAAATAGCTAGATTTTTTTACCGTGTGAAATTATGATTCGCAGCCTTGTTAATTCTATTTGATAACTGACATGTACTAAGACTCTGGTCTCCGAGAAACATACTGAGAAGTGTTACCACTGAATTTGATCAGATGAAATCACTGAAGTTGGGGTGTAGACTTTTATGATTTTCGGTACCCCACATATAGCATTTGACATACAGTTTTAGCAAGAACAATAGATAATTAACCTGCTAGATTATCAAGGACATCATAAATAATGTCGAGAATTTTGGATGCAGTTTAACAGACTAGTAACATCTTTCTGTTTCAATACAGACTACACCTTAAACATATGTCAGTGAAAAACGTCCTGCTCTATTGATTAACAACCCTACCATCTGTGATCTACAACAGCAAGCATTCTAATTATCTGAACAAAGAGTTATGGACCAAGATTAGTTTTTTACCATGCTCGGTTTTAGGTAGAAATCTTGAGACATCAGACAAATACGCAACTCTGGCTCTCCTCCCAAATAAGAAGCCTAAACAAATATACCCTTCTCCGTGCATTACCTGAGCACAGAATAACAATCTAAGTAAACTCCAGGAGGCAAGCATGTAACAAGATCAAAATAATGGTTAACAGCGCTGGAAGTTACCGGCAACGGCACAAATTCTAGTGCTGATGCTACAAACGGTTTCTCAACATCATCCTGAACTATCTTCCACTCTATTTTCGCGGCTTGGGCATCTTCATCGCCATCCTCTGGTTTCTGCTCCACCAAGTAGGGAAATCTTCTCGCGATACTGTAAATTCACCGTTGCTGTTATTACAGGATATTGTCTGGTGACTAATCCGGATTTTTTTTTTCAGTTCACTGGGAAAGCTAAAGATGAAGATGAACCTGTCCATCGTGAATTGCATGAGGAAGATAGGAATTTGCTCGACATCGTTTCGGTCATTTCTCGGTTGTACCACCCAGACTTCGTCAAGGCCTAATACAGCATCTGCATGCTCATGAGTCAGAATGATCTGCACTGCACAGAACCCTCTTAGTCCCCAGGGTTAGAATTGAGAGGGTGAGCATCCTTTTTTTTTCAGAAAAGAATGCACTGTCGAATATCTCACCGAGTCAACATAAGGAACTTTGTGGTGGACAAACCACCGGAGAACTTGTTCTCTGAATGTCTTGCCGATGTCGATTAGGATGTACTTGTGGGTTCCGTCGTCATGGCAATAGTCTATCAAGAGAGAGGTGTTGAGCCTGAAAGCAAACAGGCATATGCATTTTGTCAGATAAGCATTGATAAAATTACTTGTCAAAGTGCCCTCACAAAGTTATCCAAATATAGCTAGACCATTCATGTAAGTATGTTCGACTTTTCTAACATATCTAGAACAACATGAGAAATTACATTTCAGCAAACGTGAAATGCTAATTATCTGGAATATGAAGTTATCTGAAAGTCGTTGCCTGTGGCCGTACTGCGCGCACCTGTAGTTGGGGTTCCCCTCCGGCGGGAGGGAGATGCCCATGGAGCAGACGGGGCAGGGCGGCGTTGACGGCTTGAGGAGGCACCGCGCGTCGGGCAGCGCGCCGGAGCAGCCCGTGCCCAGGAAGATGAGCGACGAAGATCCCGCCGTCGTCGACTTGGACGGATCGGGCTCCATCGATCCCCGGACGATCCAATTGGTTCTTGTTTGTCTCGTTGGGAGTTTGGGACGCTGATTTTCTCCTCTGTCCTCTTCTCTCCTCGTTGTTCGGGAAAGCTTGTTTACTGGAGGCGCCGGAAAAGCTTTTGTATTGACCTCGGCAAGTCTTCGCGCCTTTTTCTTTTCTTGGAGATTTTAATTAAGTTGCGTTAGTTTTCTTTTGCTGTCAGCCATTTTCTGGGCCACAGTTGGCTTCTGTTGCTCCCCCCCCCCCCCCACCCCCACCCTCCCACCACCACCACCACACACAACCACCACACCACACACACACACACAAACACACACACACCTCGTGCCTCCTCGTGTCGTCACCAAGGCGACACCAGGGTCCCAACCCTAGCGCCGCCATGGTCGGCGGGGTGCATGCTCTGGTGGGCTGCCCTGCTTGGTGATGGTTAACGGCGGTGGACCGCGAATCTGACGCCCGTCCAGATCCGTCGCGGTGTGGCTCTTGGTCGGCTGGCGGCGCATGGAGGGGGCGGTAAGGGGCGGCTGGAGGCCCTCTGCCGGTGTTTCGGCGGCAGCGTACTTCATGGTGCAGCTTCGCGCAGATACAGTCAGCTGTGGGATCCGGTTGGCGCGACTACGGTAAAAATCGTGTCGGTTCAGTCATGACAGATGATGGCGGCGTCTTTGACTCGTTTCCTTATCGAGGCATCTTCGTTCCAGTCTGCATTACCTCGCTCGGGCTATTCAGTGGGAAACCCTAGATCTGGGTCTCCCGGATTGGACGAAGACGGCACCTTTGGTGTCAAGTGGGGGCGGCAGCACCGGAGGAATTCATTTTTGGTGGTGCTCCTCGGGTGCCGAGACGGGACTTTCAGGGAAAAAAATCTAAGGCCTGACCTTCATTGTTTGCGCCTGGCAATTGCCTTGCTGAAGGAATTGTTTTGAGAGCTTGAACTTCTCCAAGGTGAAAACCTAAGATCTTGGACCGGGCAACGACGATGCTTGTGCATTGTTTTCTTCTTGGAGGTGTTGTTTTTGGATACCTTTTATGTTTTCTGGGTGCTGTATTTGGTGATGGTCTGTGTGCGGCTGCTGAGAGGAGTCGATCACTGTGGCGAAACCTTTGTTGTTTTCCTTTGGCTGTGTGCATTTGAGATGTCTTTGCGACATCTTGTAGGTGTAGAGATTGGTTGTAATTGGTATCTTCATGATATTTATTCCCTTTTTCAAAAAAAAAATGTGGGCATCATTTTGGAGTAGGTGCTGGCTCGAGGAGCCAAGACGTGGAGCGATGTTGCATCTCCCGCCTCGACAGTGGTTTGTCTCGGCGGTATGGCACAGTGGGGTCTCAATGATGGACGTGTGTTTATGAACACGTGCAGGATGGTGACGTTGCCTAGCGCCATGACGACGTCGACGCCAGAGAGGTCTGGCAAGGTCAATGTGTTGATCATTCCTGAAGATAAGACGACGAAAGATAGCAGCGAGAAATTCTAGAATATGCATGCGATGTGTGCTGAGTGTCTGCTAGACCTGTTGATGCTCTTGGCTCATCGTTGTGCGGCTTGGTAAGGCCACTGAATAAGATGATGTTTGCTGGTACAAAGCTAGGACACATCATCAAGCTATAGAGGTCGCTAAAAAGATGACTTTAAGTTGTTTCGTTTTGTCAGACTTTGTAGATAGTATAACAAAATGTAAATCATTCATGCAGAGACTTGGGGTGTCAACCTTCTTTCAAAAAAGTATTCATCTTCAATCTACGCCATTTTCCTCCTCCCAGTCATCTTTTTTACGCAACACTTTCCTCCCGCGGCAGTCGCACGTGCATCATGATCTCGCCGTGCCCCTACCTCCGGCGAGGTCATGTCATAGACATTTATTACAAATTTGTGTTTCCTCCAAACGATATTAGACATTGTAGTTTAATCTTTATTTCAGTCAAGTTCAGCGTTTGTACATCCCTAAAAAAATATATCTAAATAAGAAATAAGGAGATCAGATCTTTGTATAGCTTAGCCCTCCGGGGACACGTCACACACACGACTGCGACAGGTTAACGATAAAGATTATTAGCATGAGAAGTTGTGACCTTTTGCAAACATTGAAACATTGTCTTTGCACATGCTGCAAATATAATGGTGTTAGTTGTGTACCGATATAATAAACCAGAAAATCTCATTGGCCGCCGGAAAGACAACATTATCAAAAGGTCTCTATCTTCTAGTCTCCACAGGATAAATCAATTAGAGCAACTTCAACATGCCGATCCAAACGGAAGGTGATTTTGTCCATTTTTTGTCTGTTTGAGTCGATCGCCCGCTCAGCGTCCGCCTTGTTTATTATTTTGGTCGACAGTGCGCCCAATGCGCCGACCTATATTTGCCCGCATGGCCGGCTTGTCGCCGTTTTTCAACAAATATAGACACATTTTGAATAGTTCCACAAGAAAAAAAAAAGCATAGTTTCACAACCAAATAAATATAGCATAGTTTACAAGCCAAATAATAATTAAATTGTTTAAAATACATTTAAAAAAATACATCTATTGGTTGCCAACATGAGCCCACATATGCTCAACCAAATCATCTTGCAGCTGAATGTGAGTTTCCCAATCACGCATTTGATGATGAAATTAGGTGAACTGTGCAAAAGTTGCCGCTCCTCCTTCATGTTCAGGCACAACATTGTCACCCTGAAACTGAAACCCTTGATCGTAAATACGTGCCGGGTGTTCATCCTCTACGATCATATTGTGCATGATCACACAAGCAGTCATCACCTTCCACAACTTCTTCGTGCTCCAAGTTCTAGCAGGATACCGAACGATGCCCCATCAAGATTGCAGAACACCAACGGCACGCTCGACATCCTTCCTAGCACTCTCTTGCTCTTGGACAAATCTTTTCATCTTCTCTCCAACGGGGTTGGGGATTGTCTTCACAATAGTGGTCCACTGAGGATAGATACCGTCACCTAGGTAGTAACCTTTCACTACAGGAATCAGCTATTTTGCCGTCTGCCGACGGCAAAGGCAGATTCATGAACGGCAAAGACCTTTGCCGTCTGCTGGCAGACGGCCCCACTTCCAGCACAGAAAACAACGGTAAAGGCCTTCTTTGCCGTCTGCATAAATTAAGCGGACGACAAAGATCTTTACCGTCAGCCATACAGTGAAAACAGACGGCAAATGAGTTGGACGGCATAGCACATGCGTTAGCCCCATTAGGTGGCTAACGGTAGACTTTGTCGTCTGCCTGCAGACGGCAAAGGAGACTCCTTTGCCGTCTACCAGGTGATGTCAGCTGACCTTAGCTGGCTACTGGCCGACTTTGCCGTCAGCCACAGACGGCAAACCACACCAGCCTTTGCCGTCTGCCACAGACACCAAAGTGACCAAATGGGTCAGCCCCAGTGCTCCTAGGTTGCACATGTTGCTGCCACGTGTCCACTTTGCCGTCTGTGGCAGACGGCAAAGCCCCTTTGCTGTTCGTGGCAGACGGCAAAGTGCCTGTATTGCCCCATTTTATTCTGTTTTTTGCTATATCCAAGCATTTTCACAGCAATATATATATATTTCACAGGGCAAGTTTCACAGCAAATATATGAGATATCCAACACATAAGTTTCATCCATACATACATAGTTTCATCCATATTACAATAGTTTCATCCATATAGCAAGTTCCACATTGTTCATCAATACAAAATCAAAACAGAAAGTAAAAACAAGCACTCCATCAATGCAAGCTTCCGTGAAGTGAATGAAATCTGCAAAATGGGAAATAAGAAAGTTAGAAGAAGAAGAAGAAGAAGAAGAAGAAGAAGAAGAAGAAGAAAAAGAAGAAGAAAAAGAAGAAGTATATGACATTTATGAGGTTACCAAGGTTATGATGCCATTTTTTACCTAAGTAAGCTAAGTATATGACATTTATGAGCTTAGTAAGGTTATCATGCCATTTTTTAACTAAGTAAGGTAATTATGCCATTTTTGAGTTAACTAAGCATATTATGTCATTTTGGAGGAAACAAAGCTAAGTATAGGTCATTTTAGAGCTAACTTAGGTAAAATAGGTCATTTTGGAGCTAAGTAATCTTATTAAGTCATTTTGGATGAAAATAAGCTAAGTATATGATATGTATGAGCTTACAAAGGTTATTATGCCATTTTTGACCTAAGTAAGCTAATTATGCCATTTTTGACATAAGTAAGCTAAGTATAAGTCATTATTGAGCTAACCTAGGTAACTAAGCATATTAGAGCTAACTTAGCATATTAGAGCTAACTTAGGTCATTTTGGAACTAACTTAGGTAAAATGGATCATTTTGGAGCTAAGTAAGCTTATTATGTCATTTTGGAGAAAAATAAGCTAAGTGCATGACATTTATGAGGTTACCAAGGTTATTATGCCATTTTTTACCTAAGTAAGCTAATTATGCCATTTTTGACATAAGTAATCTAAGTATATGTCATTATTGAGCTAACCTAGGTAACTTAGCATATTAGAGCTAACTTAGCATATTAGAGCTAACTTAGGTCATTTTGGAGGAAACAAAGCTAAGTATAGGTCATTTTAGAGCTAACTTAGGTAAAATGGATTATTTTGGAGCTAAGTAAGCTTATTATGTCATTTTAGAGGAAAATAAGCTAAGTATATGACATTTATGAGTTTACCAAGGTTATTATGCCATATTTTTTTTACCTAAGTAAGCTAATTATGCCATTTTTGACATAAGTAAGCTAAGTATATGTCATTATTGAGCTAACCTAGGTAACTAAGCATATTAGAGCTAACTTACCATATTAGAGCTAACTTAGGTCATTATGCTAAGCATATTGGAGGAAATAAAGCTAAGTATAGGTCATTATGCATTTGTTAAGCAAAACACTAGAGAAAACTTACCGTCATCACGAAGGTGAAGCACCGGGGTTGCTCGTGCCGGTACCACCTGGAGAAGGATCGTGCGATGCTTGTCTAGAGTTACGATGCACCAAAGATCATTTGCAATGTCTCGTTAGCATGATGACACTCAAATGTTAAGACTAGTAACTAATGACCATTCAAATGAAACTCACCGTGGCCTCTGGAGCAATCTCTGGCATCAACAGAGGGGTCTGACCGGTCTTCTCGCACACAGACTGAACATTTGGTTTTGACAAGTCAGTCATATTAGTTAGTAATGAAACGAACATTACGTGCATGATTTGGCTAATATGCAGAAGAAACTTACCACGAGGAGCTCGTACATGGCCCGGTTCGCCATGTCATTCAATACCCTCTCCTCCTCCAACAACTTAGCAGTCCTCTCCTCCAACTCCCGCTCCTTCTCCACCGCCTGCCGGTCCCTCTCCTGCAGAAGCACCTTGGTTGCCTCTCTCTCTCTCTGAAGAGCAGCCTGCAACACCACTCCTTGTTAGCATTGTAATCGTCGATGGCCGCACACACAATGTAATGGAGGAAAGATATCTGAGTCCGTATAACAAACCTCGATGGCGAGCTCCATTGGCCGTGGACGAGGCCTTATCTCAGGACAAGAGCTCATTTGGCGCGCCTTGATCTCCGAGAGAGTGCGAGGACAACGTATAAGTCCATCTCCAATGGCTATCGAGCCATGGGACCTCCCGCCACCAGATATCATCACCAGCTCTGGATCAAACTGCTGGGTCGGGTTAAAGTCCTCCCCTTTCCTCGCCTTCCCCTCATCTTTGTACCTCACGAGCTTGTTGTGGGAGGAGATGTTGGTGAAGTTCTCTGGATGATCGAGGTCAGACGCAGAGAATGCCTTGGCATTCTTGTACGAGGTAGTATGGGCCATGGCTGTGACGACCCCGGCTTAATCGTGCACTAACCATACACGCAAATGCACACGATCAAGCCTAAGGATTCACTTGAAGATATCACAACACAACTCTAAAACATAAAAAAAGTCATACAAGCTTTATATTACAAGCCAAGGCCTCGAGGGCTCGAATACATAGCTCGAAGGCATACAAGTGTCAGCGGAAGCATCAGATATCTGGGTACAGATATTACAGAAGAACAGATAGGCCTTTAGAAAGGCGGGGCAAAATAAAACACTACGATCGAAAGGCGTAGGCCTCCTGCCTAGGACCCTCCGAACCTACTCCTGGTCGTCAGTCGGCTCCTCGTAGTAGTACTCGCCGGGAGGGTAGTAGTAGTAGTCGTAGTCATCGACAGGGGCAGCTATCTCAGGGGCTCCGTCATCTGGCGGCGACAATTGGATATGGGGAGAAAAAGAAAGTAAAGCAAACGTGAGTACTCATCCGAAGTACTCAGCAAGCAAGGATCTACACTACATATGCAACATTTTCAAAGGAAGGCTGTAAATGTGGACTGGGCTGCAGAAATGCCAGATTAGAGGGGAGAGCCTAGTCCTATCGAAGACTAGCATCTTCATCGGTCTTGCAGCATTAGAAGAGTGAAGATTAACATAATGTAAAGTAGTAGTAATGTCATCAACCTCGCCGAGAGATTCTTCCTCGACTCCCTGCGAGAAAGCAATCCCAGAGCCATACTATCCATTTCATCTCAAGTCACCAGTTCTAGTTGTACCGATCAGGAAACAACTCCGAGTGTCCGTTACCGTAGGACAGGCTATCGATAGATTGTTTCTTCCCTGCAGGGGTGCACCAACTTACCCACCACGCTCGCTTAACTCCGTGCGGACACACTTTACTGGGTCATGCCCGGCCTCGGTTAAGCAACACGCCGCAACCCGACCTAGGCTCTAAAGAGAGGTCAGCATGCCAGACTAACCTATGCCCCCAGGGGTCTTGGGCCTTTGCCCTGGGAACCCTGCATGTTGCGAGGACGCTCCGGAAGCAGACCTAGCCCCCTTAATACAAGCGCAGGCTTAACCAGTCCAATCCAAAGCGGGCCGCTCCTCGCTGACGTCTATAGAGCTTCGGTTGATGTATACGACGCAGAACGCCCATACTATGCCCACGTGATGGTTAGTGCTATCAGGCCAGAGGCCCCTCGGATCAAATATCCAAACCGTTAGTGTGTTGGTAGTGCGGTAACGAGCAGAGACTCACGAAAGATGTGACCCCATCGCCCCGTCTCGAGGACTTGCGGCAAGGGCTAGGAATGCCCGGCCACGCCTCGTATTCATTACTCGGGCATCGTCCAGGTCCACCCGACTCCACATCACTCTCATCATAATCTCGTGCGGGTACCCCTCAGGGCCGACCCGTCTTTATCCAGAATAATCAATATCAATAGTAATCAAAAGGCATCTGTGTGGCTACCACATCAAGAAGGAATCCGAGGCATCACCCTCGTTGGATTCCCACCTATCGTAAACATCAAGGTGAACTAAAGAGGCATCACCCTCGAGGTCCACACTTGAGCAGTTGCACGACGATGTCGTTATCGGGGGTGGTGTAGGAGGAATCACCCTCGCTGACCACGTCCGAATAACTAACCTACAAGGTTATCATCAGAAGTGCTGACGAGGTATCACCCTCGGCACTCGATAGTAACTCAGTAGTGTCGAGCAACTAAGGGGAAGTGAAGTGCGGTGCCAGGGCCTGGTCTTCGATCCCGCTGCTCGGGTCTTATGATGATCCAGCGGGCAGTCGGGATAAAGTGGGGTCTCTGCTGGGTCTCTACCCAACCTATGCTAAACAGTTTAGGATAAGCAGGTAGGTAACAATAGCAGGTTATGATAAACAGGCTATGCAGCAGAAATAGGATTACAACAGCAGCAGTAGCTTCTAATGCAAGCATAAGAGAAAAGAGAGTGGGCGATATCGGAATGCTCAAAAGGGGGGTGCTTGCCTGTAAGCTCGGCGGCAAAGGTCTGATCGTCAGGAGCGTAGTCGACCTCCGGAGCTGCGTCAGTCTCGGGAGCTACGTCGACATCGGGGTCTACCGAGAAAGAAGAGGGGGAAGAAACATATAAATACACAGCAAACAATGCAATACAGGGCATGCCATGCCTAGGATGCAGTGCAGGGTTGCCTAAAGATGCACCTAAGTCATTTTAGTTATTTTAGGATTAACGCGGGATTTATTATCCGGTGATTATGCACTATTCATATACCAGATACAGACAGAAAGTTATAGGTTCTCCTACGTAGGGGGTTCCGACATGGAAACAGATGGCACGATCAGATTCGTCTCGTCGTTCTGATCAACTTTCATGTTTTAAGTCTTTCGATCTGAGCTACGGTTTAAAAGTTACGAATTTTTGAAGATTTAAATATTTTCTGGAATTATTTTTATTTACAGAAATTCATTATGACGTCAGCATGACGTGTGGATGACGTCAGCAGCCAACAGACTCACTGACCAGGGTCAAACCTGACCTGTGGGTCCAGTGGGACCCACATGTCAGCCTCTGTTAGTTTAACAGAGTATTAAACTAATTTAACAGGGTTATTAGGGGAGTGGGCCCAGCCTGTCAGTGGCTAATTAGTTATCTAATTAGTTTTATTTATTAAAACATTTTATTTAAACTAAAGTGTGGTGGGGCCCGCTTGTCAGTGACACTGGGCTGCCCAGTCAGCAGTTGACTAGGTCAACCCAGTCAACTAGGACCCGCGGGGCCCACTGTCAGTGTCTCAGGGGTGGCCCCTGATGGTGCCACGTCGGTGGTGGCCGGCGACACACCGGCGGCGACGAAAAACGCGGCAAAGGCCTCGGGACCTCGCCGGAAACGCGCTATACTGCGCCGTTTGGCGCGCGGTTGGGCTCGTTCGAACCAGTCGAACGAGCCGCGTCGACTGGTGGTGGTGGCGCAGCCGGACTCGGCCTGAATCGACGCCGGCGACGAGGTCAGCGGCGACGCTGCTTCGGGCGATGGTGAAAACGGCAAGGCAGCGCGCTACGGCTCGAACTAAAAGGGAAGGCGTGTTCTACGCACGCGTGCGAAGACGGTGGACACGACCCCTTGACCTTTTGGTCACCGGAGGCACACCGGCGACGAGCTCGCGTGGCGTCGCATTCGGCCACGGTGAAGGAAGTAGCTAGGAGGTGCGCGAGAGAGAACATAGAGATGGGAGAGGATTAGGGGCTCACCCTGCGGCACGCACGGTGGCCCTCGGAGGTTTAGTAGCAGCAGAAGCTCGTCGGGGAAGAAGGGGATCACCGGCGACCGAGGATGACGACGAGGTCGTGTGGCTCGCAGCAGCGATCCCTGGCTTCGCTTGGTCACACCAGAAGAGGAAGAAGAGACCGGCGAAGCTCCTGGACAACACGGCGGAGCGAGGTGGTGGTTGTTGCCGCGGTGTCGAGCGAGGCACGGCGGCGATGGCATCGGGCGTTGGTGGAATCAAGTGGAAGAGAGCGAGGGAAGAGGGGGAAAGTGGCGGAGGATGCAGGGGGAATGGACGGGAGGCTCGGCCTTATCTCCCCGCGTCGGTGGGGCGTCGGTGGCGCCGCACTGTCACCGTTTCACCGGCGCTCGCCAGTGCGGCCATGGGCGTGCCGACACGCAGGGGAGAGAGAAGGGGAGTTGGGCTGGTGGGCTGGATCGGGGCACTGTGCACTTAGGTCCGGTGCACAGTGCCTCATTTTTTTTTCTGTTTTCTGTTTTGCTTTTTCTTTATTTCTTTTCTGTTAGGTAATTGTTTAGGCCACTTTTGCACTTTTGTAAAATATGATACTTGGCCCAAATATTACAATGCATTATTACCTTTCACCAAAAACTTGTTTGGGCAAAGTAGGATTTTATTTGAATTTGATATTATTATAAATGGATTCAATAATTCTGTTTTGGTGTTGTTTCATGTTGTTAGAGTCATTTAGCTAACTCACTTAGTAGTGATTATGTTTTTATATGTGCTTCTGGATTATTTGCTATTTGTTGAACATTTTTCCAACCGTGTTTGAGCAACTTCATATTTCACTTTTGAATTTTGAGTTGATTTTCAGAATAGAATTTGAATTGAATACTTAACCAAAGTGATTAGGCACTGCAAACGGAGATGACTTGGCATACTTAATAGAGTGTCACAGTGGCTATTACACGGGGGTGTTACAATGGCATAGAGGTCGTACACCTCTGGCACCTCCGCCTTATTGTATTGCACCTAAAAGAGAGGAACCGAGTAAATTAGTAATTAAAGGGCTCAAGCTAGCATGAAGAATGAATTGCATGAATCATGAAGCAAACCACATACCCAGTTCCGCCCGAACTAATATAAGTTGGCGCTGCCTTGATGGTGTGGCACACCTTCCATTTGGGCACGCCGGTCCTTGGCATTGTTGTGGAGGGCTAGCCATTGGTCTGAGCACCACTCATCCACCAACGCCTCCCAACAATCCATCTTATCCACACACCATCTCGGGGGCACCTAAGTTAGTAAAGAGAAATTTGAGCGCTACGCCTACGAATCAAATCAAGGAAACTAAGTACAAGGCCTTAAGAATAGGTAATTACCTTCATGTACTGCTCCTTCTTCAGAAACTTTTCGCGGCACGACGGCTTGGTCTTCTTAATACCATGTGAGGCGTAGTAGTCTTGAACAGCCTACACCCGAGCCTCGTGCCGTAAGTTTTGTATAGGCGCTTGCACTCGGCATCGATAACCTGTGCCGCGGCCTCCTTCTATCCCTCCTCACACCTGTAGAAGGTCTGCAATCAAATGAGACAACATTGATTAGTACAATAACTACCTATTTGAAGATTTTTTATTGTGTAAAGAAGAAATTACCCAAAACTTTCTGATCACCATGTCAGTCCTCGTGTGGCACAAGACACCGTCGATCATCTCCTTCGGCGGGGCCGAGGCAGCCAAGTAGTGCTCCCAGCTCAATCCTAGTTGTGGAAGCTGACCCCCACCGGGCAACGTGACAAACCCCAGGAAGTTTTGCCGGCAAATCACACCAAGGATGGTGTTGGGCCTGCGGACATCCTGAGCGTGGTGCCAACCCCTGTAGTATGACAAGGCCAACGCATTAGATATTTGAAGAAACGTGAAGGAAAAAGGTACAAAAAGAGTAAATGCACTTACCTCTCCCCATCAGGCTAAATCAACCACCTCTGCTCGCGGGTCACCGGCACGGGCGGGAGCCGTGTACTACCACGCTGGTAGACGGTGCCCCCCTCAACCACCTCGCCCTCGCTATCAGAAATCTGATCCCCGCCACCATCAGCATGGCCACTCGGCCCCTCAGGTGGATCTGGCCAGGTACCCCATCCAGACATCTCCTGGGATGTAGGCTGGTCCGGAGTCTCATGGGCCAAAGGCCCGTCGACTCGAGGCTCATGGACCGGAGTCCGTGTAGCCTCCTCCTTAGACGTGTCCACCCTAGCAGTCATGTGCTCGGGTGAATCAGCTGGGGGTGCGGCGAGGAAGGAGTAGCAGCCTGCCTACCTCTCCCACATCCACGTCCTCCCCGACCTCCTCTCTTCTTCCCTCCCCGACCTCCTCTCCCGGTGGGCAACGACGCCGACGAAGAAGCACCCACCGGTGTCTGCATACTGTCGAGCAACGCTCTCCGGAGAGACTGGGTGGAATAGAAGTACCCCTACCACCACGCGCCGACGAAGAAGGAGCCTCAGAGTGCTCCGGACCCGCGCCCACCATCTTTCAACACCTGCCATGACAAAGAATAAATGAAATTAGTACAACATAAAAAAAATTAATACCGACATGAATAATAATATGTATATAACTTAAGTGTATCATCATCAAGTACAACATAAAAAATTGAATACCTAACATGAACTAATAATGTATATGTATATAATACAAATTGAATACTTGACATGAACTAATAATAATCTTGATCGTCTATATATGCTCCGGGATCAATAAATGCATCATCATCATCACTATCATGAATGACGTGCTCATCGGGTTCAGCGGCATCAACATGTGGAAGGCCACCTTTATGTAATCGGTCAAGCATTGACAGGTCATCCGCGACAGTAACCTCTTCTTGTTCCAGCTCTTCTTGTTCCGACTCAGGGGTGAAGTCGGATTCACTATCGCTGTCTACTTCAATGTTCTGGGGTGAAGTAGAGCGGTTCTTGAAATGTTTTTTGGAAAGACGTGTTTCTTGGAAGAATTCTCCTTCATATGTGTCTGGGTTAATGTGAGGTTCATAATCCTCTTCATTGGGGGGAGGTGGTCTAACACGGGGCGGCACTTCATAAACGACATGCCAACCATTCAGATTTGGATAAGTTTGGCAGGCCCACGATATATAGAAAACTTGGGTCACCTGTTGAGCTGTAATATAGACGTCGGGAACATCTAAATGGGTGCTTTGTTTGATTTCGACTAGCCCTATATGTTCATGAGTCCTTCTAGTCTCCTTCGGCTGGAACCAATAACATTTGAAGACTACGACGTTCGTGGGTTTTCACCATAGAATAGAAGTTCATAAATTGCTTCAACTCTCCCATAATACTCGGTACCTCCTTCGCCGATAGCAGAGACACAACAATTTGTAGACTTTCGGTCGGCCATAGATAGCTCTTTGCCAAAGGTACGAAAGCGATACCCGTTGATGTCGTATTTGTCAAATGAACGGACCTTATAGTCAAAACCATTAGCGACTTGTCTCAATTCAGCGTCCATAGACTCTGAATTAGCCTACAAGTTTAATACGAAAGGATTGTTGCATTAGTCGCAAATTAGACGAAGAAATGAAATGTTCTAATGGAAATTACCGTTTGTTTGAACCAAGAGATGAAACCGGGAAAGCCGCCTCCATGCTTTGCCAGAAGCTCATACTCTTCGATGGATTCCTTTTGGATCACCGCTCCATCCGAGAATTTGGTGACGTATCGACTGTATCAAATATCCGGGTATAAGAGCAGTTCAAAGGAATTAGAAGTTGCGAAATAATGTACCGAGAACTTACTCGATATACGGCCGCACTTCTGTTAGGTTGTTGAAGATATACAACGAAATGGTCCTCCATTCTTTGACATCCAACGATATTGGTTTCGAAGCACCGGCTGGTGCGAGCTTCCCTTTGAATAGGCTGAGGTTGGAGCCACCTTTTTTAGGGTCGCCAGCATTGTACCGAGGCTTCGGATTATGCAAATGACGATTTTTGGCTTCGTAGTGTGCTGTCACGAAGTTTGCCGCCTCCTCAGTAATGAATGCGTCAGCCATCGATGCTTCAATTCTACGTTTATTTTTACATTTTGCTCGAAGCGTCTTCTGCATCCTCTCAGTTGCGTAGCACCAACGATTTTGCACGGGCCCCCCCAATCTTGCCTCGGTCGGGAGATGCAAAATCAAATGCTGCATTGGATTAAAGAAGCCTGGTGGAAAGATCTTCTCTAACTTGCAGATCAACTCCGGTGCCAACTCTTCCATTTCTTCTAGCACGCCAGGCGATAGTTCTTTCACACAAAGAACACAGAAGAAATAGCTCAGCTCTGCCAGTACTAGCCATTCATCCTCAGGGATAAAGCCACGCAACATCACCGGCATTACCCGCTCAAGCCATATGTGCCAATCATGACTCTTGAGACCAAATATTTTCAATTTTTCAAGACTCGCTCCCCTCATTAGATTCGCTGCATACCCATCGGGGAACATCAACTGCATTTTCACCCACAAGATAATTTCCCTCATAGCTGGCCTTCCAATATTGAATCATGCCTTTGGCTTCATCCAGTTCTGTTTTCCTTTCGGTTCTTGCATGTTTTGTAACGGTCTATCACATAGCGCCTCCTGATCGACTCTAGCCTTAGTATTATCCTTTGACTTCCCCTCTATGCCGAACAATGTACCAAAAGGGGCCTCGGTGATATTCTTTTCAGTGTGCATCACGTTGATGTTGTGTGGGCAAAGGAGGTCTTTGAAGTAAGGCAGATCCCACAAGCATGTCTTGTGAGTCCAGGCGTGTTCCGAATTATACCCCTTGAAATACCTTGGATGCTCTGGATCTGGCTCGAGAGCGTTTAACTAATCTAGGGTTTGTTGGCCTATCAACGCAGGTGGTGCAGAGTTTTTGACAACTCTACCTTTGATGAAGTTCTTCTTGTCTTTTCTGAACTTATGGAGAGGATCCAGGAACTGTCTATGCAAGTCGAAGCAAGAAAACTTGCGACCCGCCTGCAGCCAACGAAACTGAAGAGCTGCCTTGCATGCGGGGCATGGGAACCTTCCATGCACACACCAGCCAATGAATAGCGCATACGCCGGCAAGTCATGCATCGAGTACATGTACCAGACACGCATTATGAAGTTCTGTTTGCTAGCGGCGCCGTTGTTGGGAAACGTTGCATGGAAAACAAAAAATTTCTACGCACACGCAATGATCTATCCATGGAGATGCATAGCAATGAGGGGGAGAGTGTGTCTACGTACCCTCATAGACCGTAAGCGGAAGCATTTCACAACGCGGTTGATGTAGTTGAACTTTCTTCGCGCTCCACCGATCGAGTACCAAACGTACGGCACCTCCGAGTTCTGCACACATTCAGCTCGGTGACATCCCTCGCCTTCTTGATCCAGCAAGGCATTGAGGTAGTAGATGAGTTCCGTTAGCATGACGGTGTGGTGACGGTGATGGTGAAGTGATCCTCGCAGGGCTTCGCCTAAGCACTACGAAAATATGACCGAGGTAGTAAACGGTGGAGGGGGGCGCCGCACACGGCTAGGAAATTGTATGGTTTGTGCTAGGGGCGCCCCCCACATATATATAGGTGGGAGGGGGAGGGAAGAGGCCAGGAGGCGCCCCAAGTAGGACCGAATCCTAGTTGGGCTCCTCCCAAGCCGCGTGCCCCCCTGCCATATATATCGGAGGGGGAAGGAAAGGGGGGAGAGGTGGAAGGAAGGGGGAATCCTATTCCCTTTCTTTCCTTTCCTCCTTCCCCTTTCCTTCTCCACCTTGGCCGGCCCATATGGGGGGTGCACCAGCCCCTTGTGGCTGGTGTGTTTCCCCTCTTGGCCCATAAGGCCCATATCTTTTGCCGGGGGTGTCCGGAATCCCTTCCGTTGACCCGATAAGTACTCGGTGACCCCCGAAACACTTCCGATGTCCGAATACCATCGTCCTATTTATCAATCTTTACCTCTCGACCATTTTGAGACTCCTCGTCATATCCGTGATCTCATCCGGGACTCCGAACAACATTCAGTCACCAAATCAGATAACTCATATAATACTATATCGTCAACGAACGTTAAGCGTGCGGACCCTATGGGTTCGAGAACTATGTAGACATGACCGAGACACCTCTCCGGTCAATAACCAATAGCGGAACCTGGATGCTCATATTGGCTCCTACATATTCTACGAAGATCTTTATAGGTCGAACCGTTATGACAACATACGTAATTCCCTTTGTCCATCGGTATGTTACTTGCCCAAGATTCGATCGTCGGTATCTTCATACCTAGTTCAATCTCGTTACCGGCAAGTCTCTTTACTCGTTCCATAATACATCATCTCATGACTAACTCCTTAGTCGTTTGCTTGCAAGCTTATGATGTGTATTACCGAGAGGGCCCAGAGATACCTCTCCAAAACTCGGAGTGACAAATCCTAATCTCGATCTATGCCAACTCAACAAACACCTTCGGAGATACCTGTAGAGCATCTTTATAATCACCCAGTTACATTGTGATGTTTGATAGCACACAAGGCATTCCTCCGGTATCCGGGAGTTGCATAATCACATAGTCGAAGGAATATGTATTTGACATGAAGAAAGCAATAGCAATAAAACTGAACGATCATTATGCTAAGCTAACGGATGGGTCTTGTCCATCACATCATTCTCCTAATGATGTGATCCCGTTATCAAATGACAATTCATGTCCATGGTTAGGAAACCTTAACCATCTTTGATCAACGAGCTAGTCAAGTAGAGGCTCACTAGGGACACGGTGTTTGTTTATGTATTCACACATGTATTTAAGTTTCTGATCAATACAATTCTAGCATGAATAATAAACCTTTATCATGAATAAGGAAATATAAAATAACAACTTTATTATTGCCTCTAGGGCATATTTCCTTCAGTCTCTAACTTGCACTAGAGTCAATAATCTAGTTCACATCGCCATGTGATTTAACACCAATAGTTCACATCGTCATGTGATTAACACCCATAGTTCACATCGCCATGTGACCAACACCCAAAGGGTTTACTAGAGTCAATAATCTAGTTCACATCACCATGTGATTAACACCCAAAGAGTACTAAGATGTGATCATGTTTTGCTTGTGAGAGAAGTTTAGTCAACGGGTCTGTCACATTCAGATCCGTATGTATATTTGCAAATTTTGATGTCTACAATGCTCTGCATGGCGCTACTCTAGCTAATTGCTTCCACTTTCAATACGTATCCAGATTGAGACTCAGAGTCATCTGGATCGGTGTAAAAGCTTGCATCGACGTAACTCTTTACGACGAACTCTTTATCACCTCCATAACCGAGAAATATTTCCTTAGTCCTCTAAGGATAATTTTGACCGCTGTCTAGTGATCTACTCCTGGATCACTATTGTACCCCCTTGCCAAACTCATGGCAAGGTACACAACAGGTTTGGTACACAGCATGGCATACTTTATAGAACCTATGTCCGAGGCATAGGGAATGACTTTCATTCTCTCTCTATCTTCTGATGTGGTCGGCCTTTGAGTCTTACTCAATTTCACACCTTACAATATAGGCAAGAACTTTTTCTTTGGCTGATCCATTTTGAACTCCTTCAAAATCTTGTCAAGGTATGTACTCACCGAAAGTCTTATCAAGCATCTTGATCTATCTCTATAGATCTTGATGCCCAATATGTAAGCAGCTTCAACCGAGGTCTTTCATTGAAAAATTCTTATTCAAGTATCCTTTCATGCTATCCAGAAATTCTATATCATTTCCAATCAACAATTTGTCATCCACATATAATATCAGAAATGCTACAGAGCTCCCACTCACTTTATTGTAAATACAGGATTCACCGTAAGTCTGTATAAAACCATATGCTTTGATCACCTCATCAAAGCGTATATTCCAACTTCGAGATTCTTGCACCAGTCCATAGATGGATCGCTAGAGCTTGCACACTTTGTCAGCACCTTTAGGATCGATAAAACCTTCTGATTGCATCATATACAACTCTTCTGTAAGATATCCATTAAGGAATACAGTTTTGACGTCCATTTGCCAGATTTCATAATCATAAAATGTGGCAATTGCTAACATGATTCGGACAGACTTAAGCATCGCTATGGGTGAGAAAGTCTCATCATAGTCAACTCCTTGAACTTGTCGAAAACCTTTTTGCGACAGGTCGAGCTTTGTAGATAGTGACTTTACTATGAGCGTCAGTCTTCTCCTTGAAGATCCATTTATTCTCAATGGCTTGCCGATCATCGGGCAAGTCCACCAAAGTCAACACTTTGTTCTCATACATGGATCCTATCTTAGATTTCATGGCCTCAAGCCATCTATCGGAATTTGGGCTCATCATAGCTTCTTCATAGTTTGTAGGTTCGCCATGGTCTAGTATCAAGACTTCCAGGACAGGATTATCGTACCACTCTGGTGCAGAACGTGCTATGTTCGACCTACGAGGTCCAGTAGTAACTTGATCTGAAGTTTCATGATCATCATCATTAGCTTCCTCTCTAGTTGGTGTAGGCATCACGGGAACGGATTTCTCTGATGTGCTACTTTCCAAATTGAGAGAAGGTACAATTACCTCATCAAGTTCTACTTTCCTCCCACTCTCTTCTTTCGAGAGAAACTCCTTCTCTAGAAAGGACCCATTCTTAGCAACAAAGATCTTGCCTTCGGATCTGTGGTAGAAGGTGTACCCAATAGTTTCTTTTGGGTATCCTATGAATACACACTTCTCCGATTTGGGTTCGTGCTTATCTGGCTGAAGCCTTTTGACATAAGTGTCGCAACCCCAAACTTTAAGAAACGATAGCTTAGGTTTCTTGCCAAACCATAGTTCATACGGTGTCGTGTCAACGGATTTAGACGGTGCCCTATTTAACGTGAATGCAGCTGTCTCTAATGCATAACCCCAAAATGATAGTGGTAAATCGGTAAGAGACATCATAGAACGCACCATATCTAATAAAGTACGGTTACGACATTCGGACACACCATTACGCTGTGGTGTTCCAGGTGGCGTGAGTTGTGAAACTATTCCACGTTGTTTTAAATGAAGGCCAAATTCGTAACTCAAATATTCGCCTCCGCGATCAGATCATAGGAACTTTATTTTCTTGTTACGATGATTCTCCACTTCACTCTGAAATTCTTTGAACTTTTCAAATGTTTCAGACTTGTGTTTCATCAAGCAGATATACCCATATCTACTAAAATCATCACTGAAGGTGAGAAAATAATGATATCCGCTGCGTGCTTCAACACTCATCGGACCGCATACATTGGTATATATATTATTTCCAATAAGTCATTAGCTCGCTCCATTGTTCTGGAGAACGGAGTTTTAGTCATCTTGCCCATGAGGCATGGTTCACAAGTATCAAATGATTCATAATCAAGTGATTCCAAAAGCCCATATGCATGGAGTTTCTTCATGTGCTTTACACCAATATGACCTAAACTGCAGTGCCACAAGTATATTGCACTATCATTATCAACTTTGCATCTTTTGGCATCAATATTTATGAATATGTGTATCACTACAATCGAGATTCAATAAACCATTCACATTGGGTGTATGACCATAGAAGGTTTTATTCATGTAAACAGAACAACAATTATTCTTTGACTTAAATGAATAACCGTATTGCAACAAACATGATCAAATCTTATTCATGCTCAACGCAAACACCAAATAACATTTATTTAGGATCAACACTAATCCCGAAGGTAGAGGGAGTGTGCGATGTTGATCGTATCAACCTTGGAATCACTTCCAACACACACCGTCACCTTGCCCTTAACTAGTCTCTGTTTATTCTGTAACTCCTGTTTCAAGTTACTAATCTTAGCAACTGAACCGGTATCAAATACCCAGGGGCTACTATGAATACTAGTAAGGTACACATCAATAACATGTATATCAAATATACCTTTTGTCGTGGATTTGTCACGGCAGATGTCCTTAGTGTCAGGACTTAGTCGTGAGGCCAACGCACCTATGTGGTAGCTTGAGAGGGGTTGAGTGGGACGAGAGACGCGAGGTTTTTTACCCAGGTTCGGCCCATCATGGTGGAGGTAAAAGCCTACATCCTGCTTCATTGATATTGATGATGATGATGATCCCGATTACAAGGGTGCTCTATCTTGAGAGCTATTGATTTGTCTGTCTCGACTTGTCAAAACTTCTCCCCTAACCCGCCGCCGGGTCACCCCTTTATATACACAGGCTGATGCCCGGCGGCTTACAGAATCCCGGCCGGCTCATACACAACGTGTCCGGCTCGGTAACAGAACTACACTTTCCTTAACGTATAAGTTAAACATATGGCAGTTTACGCCCGCGGGCCTCAAGTCTCCTCCGGGTCTTGGGCCTTCAATAAGCTTGCTTCGTGAACCGCCATCTCTTCTTGGGCCTCATCATTATGAACCGCCAGTGGCATGACCCGGCCCCTCCTGGGTGGGTCATACCCAATAGCTATATTCCCAACATTAGGCCCCAGGTTGATGTGAACTTGTTCATATCAATCTTCAACACTTAGAAAAAATCCTTCCTCATCTATCCTCGCGGGATCTCATAACCCGCCGTGACGTCATCTCCTGAAATTGCGGTAACCCGCCGTGATGTCATCTCACATTTAATATCACACGAGGCTCAAATCTTAATATGTCGTCACTTAATGAATCTCCGAAAATCGAGGCGTCTGTGCTGTCACATATCCATTTTTCAATCTCCTCGATTTCCGCGCATGCCACTTATCCTTTCTGCCTTATAAATAAGGCCAAGGGTCCCTTTCACTTTCCCCCCTTGCCTCTTCATGTTCATCCTCTTCCTCACGACGCTTCCAGCACCCGAGCTCCGCCGCCGCCGCCGACTTTTGTCACTTCCTCAACTGCGGCCACTGCATCAACCTGAACCGACCAGAGTTCGTCTGCAGGCCTCAGCTGTTCAACAGCTCCGGTAAGTTAGTCCCTTTCTCTCACCGTAGATCCCATTAGGGTTTCTGCGAGTTCGTCGGAGTTCATCTCCGTTCTTCCCTAGATCATATAGTTTTTGATCCAAGTGTAGTACCAATCTTGTGCGGTAGCAGTTTGGCACTTGCTTTTAATATCTAAACGCCTCCCCTCTATAGAAGATCTCATCTGAGTATGTGAACTGTCCTGCTGCCGCCACCTTATTTTTAGAATTTTCCTTCATTATCTGAACTGTTGGAGATCCAAAATTATAACATCGATCTGTGAAAACTGTTTGTCCAACACTTAGCAATCTTTCCGCCTCACAGATCTGAAAATCAATGATTGTGCGGGCGGCTTAACTCATAAATCGTAAGCCGCTGGGTACCATTAGTCCCCTTTTAAGCCGCCAACATGTGTACTATCTTCCGGCTTAATTAACCTTTATAGCACTTACTTTCCGATCATTTAACCGGCTTAATAGCATAATCTTAAATCGACAATATTTTCTTTTTAGGCCTTCATCCTCAAAATGACTAAAACTGTCACCTCATGCAACTGGGTTGCTTCCACTGTTACGGAAGAGATCCTTAATGAATTTGTGAACGAAGGCATCCTGGCTAAAAAGAGCGTGATCCATTGGAGAGTCCCGGGAATCGAGACCACTCCTGAACCAAAAGAAGGTGAAGTTGTAGTTTTTACGGATCACATGCTCCGGGGGTTTACTCCACCCGGCTCAAAATTCTTTCGTGATGTGCTGCACTTCTTTCAACTTCATCCACAAGATATTGGGCCCAACTCTGTTTCAAACATCTACAACTTCCAAGTTTTCTGCGAAGTATATCTTCAACAGGAACCCACTGTAGAACTGTTCAGGGAATTCTATTACTTGAACCGCCAGACTGAGTTCACAGATGGACCTAGCCTAGAACTGGGCGGCATTTCAATCCAGAGGCGCAAAGAAGCTACTTTCCCAGTCGCCGCACTTCCCAGTCATCCCAAGGACTAGAACCAGACTTGGTTTTACTGCCAAGATACATCTCCCGAAGGTGAAAATCCCTTGTCGGGTTATCGTCAGAACCGGCTTAGCAACAGGCACCCCCTCCCTGACCGGATCAGTATAGCAGAACGAGCCAAATATATGCCCATTTTTGGAAAAATTAGAGCCTTAATGGCCAATGGCTTAACTAGAGTTGACCTAGTTCGATGTTGGGTCGCATGGAGAATATTACCTTTAAGCCGCCGGACCGGCTTAATGTGCGAGTATACCTGTGACGTTAAAGACCCACAACGCCACAGCCGAGTGCAATTGGACGACGAGAGCCTCAACAAAATGGTCAAGACATTGCTGAACGAAAGCTTGGCTACTTGCAGCAAAACGGGGTTGAACCCCTTTTGCACCCTCAACAAGCCGCCAGCTATGAGTATTTGTGAACAGTTTTCATTAACTCATTATCTGTCAATCTGCCTTTTCATTCTTACTTGAATTTCTGCAGGCTGACTCCCCCTTCTGGAAAAAGAAGCTTCAAGATAAGCTAGTCAAGAAGACCAGGACCAAGAACTTGGCTAAGAAAACTGCCAAGAAAAAATCAGAAGTAGTTGACCCGTTTGCTCTTGATGAAGAGTCGGAGGTAGAACTTGATTCTCTTGGCTCCTCTTTTGTACATCTTATTAACAATGACCATTATCAGGATGATGCGAAAGCCAGCCGTGCAGATGATGACGAGGTAATTATCCTTCCCTCCGGCTCAAAACCTCTGCCGACACAGAAAACTCGACAAGCAAGCCGGAAAGTAAGGTTTTCTCACCCTTTAGCTTACTTGGATCCCAACTTTATTTTGAAGAAGCAGCAGCATGAAGCTCGTCGCACAACCCGGAACATTGGTGGTGGGATTCTTTCTTCCGGCTTACCAAACACGTCGGTTCCTCGCAAGCGTCGTCTCGAGGTCTCACATATTTCCGACTTAGCTTACCCCAAGGCAGGTTTCTTCCGCCAACCTCTTAATCCGTCTGATTCAAACTATCAGGGAACATCTCACTCCTCCTCTGGCGACTCAACGGGAACTCAACTCCCGGCCTTCAAGACCGTGCCTGGGTAAGGGTGCATTCAATCAGTCGAAATTTCATGCTTAATCAATATGCTGACATCTTTGTATTTTATTTTTCAGTGGTATGGCCAAGCCCAGCAAGAAGGCGAAATTGAACAAACCGGCTGAGGACTCCAACCCTTCTGAGCCGGAAAAACAATTACCGGAAACCTCTTATCCAACTGCTGAGGCCACTATTGATAACCTACCACCAGAAGAGCACCTTGTTACTATGGACACCATGAATGTTGATCCAGAAATTGCTAAACCGCCCAGCCCCACGCAGCCGGCTCAAGAAACTGAAGATGTCATAATCACTGGGACGGCTTATGCAGCACCAGGTAATCCCACCGTCTTATCCAAGCACAGCGCCAAAGAAGAATTTTCTGTTGTTGACAAGGGCAAGTGGACTGTGGACTTGGAAGGCTATGCCCAGTTCAATGCTCAGGAGATTTATTCAGGCTACCTAAACTGCCTTTACACCAGCCGTGATTTTGAAGCCAGCCTGGTCAACCTTATGAAGGAATGTTTTGAGGTAACCACTATCATCTTGTCCATATATCTCTGCCAGCCGCCAAGTCTATTGGGTATGATAGAATTGAATATACTGTAGACTTCAGATAGCCTCTTTAATCTTTCATTACTGTCATAGCGCTTTAGAGTTGCAGAGTCAAAACAAGTAGCCCTCAAGGGCCGGCTTAAGCTGCACAGCTAAAACTGGGACTTCAAATTGTAGTTCTCAAGTTCGCATATGTATCCCCCAAGGGCCGGCTTATTCAGCATCAATAAGCCGGGACCTATCACCATAATTGTGAATAAAATCCAAGTATGTAGCCCCCATGAGTCGGCTATAGTTATAATAGTGTAGCCGAGTCATCATATAACTGTCTTGAAGAAAAAAGCAATGTGCATTAGCCCCCAAGTGCTAAGTAAAATACTTGTATTATGCTTGGGACTTTACAATAAGATGATCATCAGAATGTCATACTGCCTGCCTTTTTATGTGACAGGCTGAATTGAACATGAAGGAATCTCAAGTCAGTGATCTGAGGCAAAATATTCAGACCCAGCAATCTGAGACTTCCAAGGCCAAATCAGCACTAAAGACTGCTTTGGAAAATATTGAAAAACTAAAAAGGTACTTTAGTGCTGAGAAAAACAGCTGGGAAACCAAGAAGGCAGCTCTACAAAAAAGAGCAGAAGATGCTGAGGCCGCCCTTAAGCCGGTTACTGATGAGTTATCTGGCTTAAAACATCAAATCAATAGCATGACAGCCACCATCTTTGGTAAGTGATAATATATTTCAATCTTTCATCATCCATGCCTTGAACAATTACTCAGCCGGTTTATCAATCTCTTTGGTAATGCAGGCTCCAAAATCTCCCACTTTGGCTCAGACATGCGCATGAGGCTGAAAGCTGCCTACACCCTTATAGAGCAATTATACACTGGCGCTCAACGAGCTATTGCTGCCTCCTACCATAAGAAGCAACCGCCTTCCCTCATCAAGGAAATATTGGAGAAACTATCTGTGCTGCCACAAAGAGTTGAAGAATTGAAACGTTCAACCGCTAGAGCTGGTGCCATTAACGTCTTAAGCCGGGCAAAGGCATGGCAATCAGAGCTTGACCCGGCAGAACTGGCCACCGGCTGCCCGAGTTTAAAAGAAGATGGGTCTCCCTTCAGTGCTGAGGACTTCACAAAAATAGTAAAGGAGATGCGTCCCTTTTCAAGCAAATTGGCCCAAGAGACTGATCTTTCCAAATATCACCCGGCTTATGATGCTGAAAATACCAAAGTGAAGGCACCGGTGTATGAGGTCATGGACCTTATCCCGCCAACGCGTAAGCACACCTTCGCTCCTGATATTGACCCGTCGACCCTTATAGATGATGAAGCTGTTTTCAATGCTTTGACTGGGATCGATTGGTCATCGCCTAACTTCCAGACGACAGAGGAGGAAGAAGAACCGGCGCAGGATGACCCGGAAGCCTCAACCCGCCAAGAATAACCATATGAATTCATGAGCCAGTGCTAGTCATAGCGTTGTGACGCTACATATGAAAAACACTTGTACTTTTGGGCCTTCAGATGCCTTGTAATAGGCTAGTTTAAACAATTCCACTCTGTCACGCCATCGTGCATGTTTTATTCGCATAACACTGCTGATCCATCATTTAAAGATCCGCCACTTATGCTTCTTAGTACCATCAACGATGCAAGGTAGTTTAATCATTTGTTCCTGCACATAAACAGATAACAAGTGTCCTGGCAGTTTACCCCAGGGCGGGTGACAACACCTCTTTACAAAAACCACTGATGACTAAACAATTCATGATCAGGGCCGGCTTATCAAAACCTCATATAACAAGAAAATAAACATCATACCTGTGATGTTTAGGCACATTACCGTCTTATCATGTCAGCAAGGGTAACAGCCCAGACAGAACACAACACCCTGTACAATTTTATTCATACTGCCGACTTATCACGCCATCGCAGCCAGGGTTAACATCCCAAAGCTTAGAGCACAACACTCAAGCAAATAATTATTATACACTGGCGACTTAAAGTCCAAAGTCAGGCCGGGTTAATAAACTCCGGATAAGTTCATATATAAACCATAAGGCAACATAGCCCTCATCGGTTTTTTCAATCATGTATTAACATCTCACAAGAGATGAACCTCAAAAAATGTTCAAAATCAAATATAATTTAAAATCCAAGGCTTTCATAGGCCGCCAAGCCTCAAAATCAAGTGTTGTTCAAGGGCCGCACAGCCGCTGAGTTAAACCTTCATTCAAACCTTGTAAGCCGGGCCTCACATGACCAATCGCCGTTTTAACCTTGACAAGTTCAGGGTCTATAAGATTGACTGTCAAGAGTACGGCGAGTCATTCCAGGATTACCTGGGTGGAGTGGCAAACTTACAAAGGCAGGATAACCCAGATTTTTGGTGAATACACCTGGCGTCCAAGCCAATTACAAGGGTCAACAAAGCTCTGTTCATTTAACAAGGAGCCCCCAAGTAATATTTTTGACCCAGGCGTATAAGCCGGACCGATAGGGTAATCATAGCTATGCTCAATGAGCAGGAAGCCCCCAAGTAATTTTTAACAAGGCATGTAAGCCGGAGCAATAGGGTAATCACAGCTATGCTCAGTGAGCAGGAAGCCCCCAAGTGACCAATGATGTGATAAGCCAATAAGGCAGGATACCCATGTTTGAACCGCGCATCATGGTAGCAAATCCTCTTTGGTAACTTTTAATTTTTCCTGAGAACTCGAACTTGCGAGAGATGGATTCTTTTTGAACCGGAATTTTGAACCGGATATTGAGAGCTTCAAAGCTTTGTGTGAAACAGATTTCCCTTGATCCGGATTTTAAACCGGAATCCTTCATGTTAAGCCGGAAATTTTCTGACGGCCTTTAAATTTTCATCAATATGGTAGCAGCCTCCGGGACCGGGTTATCTTCCCTCCAATGACCCGGGCTTCTTTGCAATTGCTGGAACGGGCAAGATTTGCTGAGTCATGTCATTGTCTTGAGATTCTCCATATTTGACCATGATATAAACCGGTATGAGTCATTCAACAACTCAGTGATATAATAGTCCCTTTTGTAGTAGACAACTTGTCCTGCATTAGAGAACTTGCAAGCCAGAGTAATTGCTCTTTTAAAGAAAGCAATATGTAATATAAAAATATACTGGATGGATTTCACCTGATATGTCAGGCCAGAAATTATCCACCGCAGAGTTGATGATCACCATGGTGATGCTGAAATCAATCACGGCCGAGTCGGCCGCAGGAGCAGACAGATGAGCCGGCCGTGGCGTTGTAAGCCAGCGCGGACGGGCGAGGCAATCGCAGGCTCGGTAAGCCGCGTGGACGGGCGAATCAACCATGTCATATTGATGTAAATTGGGCCGTAAAAATGGCGGGTTGCACATATATTCGTCGAGCATCATGGCACGGTTAGATGCTAGCGCATGATAATGGTGGCACGAGCTATACATCCATGACACGACCATCGCTCTTGCAATGAACAATTGTTCTGCATAAACAATATTGCAGACCAAGGCAAAGATAAACTGTTCTTTGACAAAAACAATATGTGCTAATAAGATAAATTTAAATGGATATCACCTGATTTGTTCGGACGACGGATGATCCGTTCATCGTGACAGAGGCGGCTCAGGCAGACCGGCGACTCAATACAATTCCGGCAGTTCAGGCAGATGGAACAAGTCTGGGGCGGCTCACAGCGGTAAGGTGAGACCGCAGTTACGCCGGGTCAAGCGACATGAAGCGGCCGAAATGGATTATCACGGCCGGCGAGGGCGGCGGCTCAACCAACTGGAAGATGAGGCCGTGTTGGCGGGCAACGGCTGACCCCTTGGTCAGTTCAACAGCAGTTTTCAACCCGTCCATTGGATGCAGCTCCTTAGAGGCTGGTATATAAAGCTTCTGCAGCTAAACAAAACTCCATAGCAAGCACAGATTCGTTTGACCGCAGTGGTGGCCTATTCATTCAGAACCGTCGAAGCAACTCTTCAGCAAAATCAAGGGAACTGCAGAAACTCCATATCTACTGTATAATTTCCGCACTCAACTCCGTAGTGGATCCGATTTTGTCTGTGATTCAATAACAGTAGCTCCACTCGTAGTAGAGCGAGGGCATTGTTGGGCCGCGCGCCTGAAAGCTTATCGTCGCCGCGACCCGTCGCCCTGCAGCTGTGACACCCTGGATTTTGCCCATTTCTCTTTCCTTTTTATTTTGGTCTGGATTTGCTTTTCTGTGGCTTAGTAGTCCTGAAACCTGGAGAGATCACCCTTGATTCCTCTCCCAAGTGGCTTGCCAACCTCAAAATCATCCCAAGACCTTGTCATTTCCATCTTGGACCAATCCCAATATTCTTTTCTTGGGAATATTCCTTTTTCTATTAAAGGAATAACCCTGTCAGCTCTGAGTTGTGAAGCAACTCATATTTCTATCATTCCCAAAATTCCCAAATAATTCTCATAAATCCTTTGGGACATATCTTATCCAGATATGTCAAAATATTCCTTGCCATGTTCAAAAATAATCCACCAAAATTCCTTTTCTGATTCTGCCCTAGTTGTCAGTTTGTGAAGCAAGTACCCTTTATATTGGCCTACTTGCTCTCAAAATTTTTGGGCATTCTTTCCTATCCATATCATTGCCACATGCCAAAATTCAACTTTATTTGGATATTAAATCTCTCTTGGCTAATTTCCAAAGTTTCTGGGCAACTAGAATCTTTGTGAAGCAAGTGCTAGCTAGGAGTATCCAAATGAGTTGAAATTTTGCAAGCACCTCCAATTGCCCAAATAATGACTCTTACACAAGTTTCAACCCTATCCAATCATCTTAGTGAGCAGAGCATGGATTCTTAGATTCTGGCCATATTTTTCAGTTGTGAAGCAACTATATTTTATATTGCTTCATTTAAGCTGAAAATTTACCAGGACATTCTTAAATCCATTTCAACTCCTTCCACCCAGTTTTGGCCCAATTAAGTAATCCAATTGCCCTGTGCAAATTTTGCAAGTTTCTGGACAGAGAGGATGCTTGTGAAGCAAGTACCATTTTGGCATGTCCATTTGGTATTAAATTTTTACAGCATCTTCATATGTCCAAATAAACCTGCCTTGCCAAATTTCAGCTCAATCCAATGAAGTATGTGAGTGCTACTTCATACTTTGCAAATCTGGTCAGTAGAGGCATTTGTACAGCAAGTGCTATTTCTACTCATCCAAATGAGCTGAAAATTGGCAGAGATGGTCATCTTAGTGTTTGATCACCCGGTGCGAAACATCAGAGTTTCTCTCCTGCTCAAGCTCTCTCAGTTCACATCAAGCAGTTTGCTGTTCCAGATAAGCACTGCCAGCTGAGGTCAACTCAGGCGCCACTGTGATTGTTTCTTTCCTCCTTGACCCTATTCGGTGAATGACTGATCAACCTGACATAGTTTGGTCAACTAGTACACGTGGAATCGCCTGTGCACGCGGTGACCACCGTTTTGGCACGCAGTGGACGCGTGCCGAACGCCGTTTGCTCGGGGCCCCTCTCCCCTTGTCGTTTTCGAGCGAGTGAGCTTGTCATACAGCACCCTCTCGTCATCCTCTTTCTCCCCCGCCCTGTCACCTCCTCTCACGTCCTCTCCCTTGCCCGAAAACAGCCGCGCCGCTCCCTGTCCGCTTCTGCCGTCGACGAGTCCCGTCGCCCCGAGCTCTCCCGAGCATTCCCGACCTTCCCCGAGCCCTCTCAGACCCTCCGCGACCTCCCAGGAACTCTCTTCCTTACTCCAGGCGGCCTCCCGAAGCGCCAGGACGCCGGTGCACGTGGCACCGTGGCCGTGCCCGGACCTCCTCGTCGCTCAGCTATATAAGGACCTCCGAGCCCCTCCCGAGCTCACCAGCCACCTCCCCGTCTTCCTCTGGCCCCGCCCAGCCGCTTCCCCGAGCGGGAGAAGCTCTCTCCAGCCACCACCATCGCCATGGCCGCCGCGGCCCTTCTCCTAAATTGGAGCTCAGCCGAGCTCCTCTCCTCCTTCCAACCTCTCCACCAGCTCCTCCTCGTCCCGTTTAACTGCCCCACCCACTCGCCCTCGCCGGAGTTGCCCGTTTCGCCGGAGAGCATCACCACCGCCCGCCTCTCTGTCCTCCTCCTGGCGCCGCCCCTCCCCGCCTCCCTACTCCTCCCCGGCGCCGGACAACCCTCTGAACGGAGGCGCTACAGCCCTGCGGTCCCGCCGGTGGCCTCAGCCCGGGCGGAGCTGGCTTGAGCTGGCCGGCCCCCTAGCGCCCATCTCCCCTGCTCCCTTCCTCTGTCCCACGCGAGGCACAGCGCGGGGAAGAAGACGAACTGGAGCGAGAGGGGAGAGAGAGGTAAGTGGGGCCCGCCTGTAAGCGTCACGGCAAGGTCAACGCCCGGGCCCGGTGCAGTAAGTGGAAGCCTAACTCGAAAGTGCGCTTTCATCTTTTGAAAACGTACTTTGTTCTTTCTTCTGTGAAATTACGCTTTCCTTACTGGAAAGCGTATTCCTGTTGTACTGCGGCTGAGAATACGTTTTCTCGTGCAGAAGGCGTAATTCACAGAAAGACACTTTCTATTTTCAGCCGCCAGGGACCTGTTTGTAGGGTTTTCTTGCAGATTGGTCCCTGGATTTCAACTGGTTGTAACTTTTTGCTCGTAACTCCGATCGAGGTGAATCCAACGCCCACGTCTTCGTCTCATCGAGCCCGTTCCGATGGTGTCATTCTCATGCTGTGTTGACACAGCAGAAATGACCCTTTTGCCCTTGTCCGTAAACAGCCCTCCGAGAGAGTACTGTTTCCGGCATTCGTCCCCGCGACATTTTCGCACTTCATTCCGATGACTCCTTCATCTCCAGGCAAGCCACAACCCTCATCTGCATAATTGCAATGCAATATCATAGTTTAATTAATTACTTTAATAGCAAGAATGTTATCTGTAGCATGGATTGGATTATGACATGCATGAGTAGATGTTGAATACCGGATTGTTAATGACTAGTAGTTTACCCACTCGTTGAGGTTATGATGTTGAGATTACCGTCTATGATTATTTTGGGATTTCATCCGGCATTTGTGGATATGAACTAGTAGCAGTAGCCTAAGCATGCCGGTTATTGGATTACTATGATACCGGAGTGTCAGCTGTGACAGAAAGATTGTTCGGAGATAAGATGCCTAATTTGACCAAGTAAGTTAACTTGATGAAACAACCTGGTAATAAGTGAACTTAGTTGGTTGATCGAGAGTCACCTGTCCGGGCTTATTCGTGCAGCCACATTTGCCGGTATGGGACGGCCTTGACTTGGTCTGATCGCGTGCTCTTCCACCGGTACCTCCAAAGAGGGAGGGTTATGCGCGCGCGCTACCCTGGCCTGGTAGGCGGCGATAACCCTGTGAGCCCAGTTGAGTTATTGGATCCAGGTCCCCGTTTGGGACAGTTTGTTTGGCCAGGACGCTGGCAGGTGTCTTGAGGACACGGGGCCACCCAGGGCCTGACTCCAAGAGGGAGTATGATTGCCGGTCGTACGATGGAAGAGTCACGGGTCAGGCGGGTTTCGTCGGAACGTCGTTGGTCCACCCGAATGGGAGCACGAGGCCATGAGTTCCGTGGTGTGGGTAAAGTGTACAACCTCTGCAGAGTGTTAAATCTATTCGAATAGCCGTGTCCACGGAATTGAACAGCCCGTCCAGACCTCTATAGGAGATCAACCACAATAATGACAGTAATGATGGGAGAACTCATCTGAGTTTGGTAACAGTTGGACAGTATGCCATGGGCAAGTATTAGTAACGATCTCGAGGATGATCGTTGGATGTTCTTGGAGTGATCATGAGTTGGTCACCAGAATGCAGGAAGAGTAGCCTGTTATTGCTCATTTCAACCATTCCTTCGGTAACAGTAAATCTCAACCTAATCTTGATTACTATGATGTTGGCTTGCCTTAATGCTGATGTTTGTTGTGAGCTTGCGAATACATTCAAAGTACTCACCTGGCGTGTCATGCCAGTTTGCAGGTCATGCCATGACTGCTTGTTTGTCGAAGATGTTGATTGCGTGAGCTAGGATACGCGTTCTAGCCAGAGTCCCTGCGGAGTGGAGTCCATCACCGCCGACGCTGTTCCGCTGCCGAGAGATACTCCGCCTCCTCAGGTCGATCCGCTGTTAGCATAGAGCTATTTTGAGCAGGCGTAGTGTCGCCGTGTTGATGTAATCTTTGTAACCGTATTTATAGCAATAAAGAGCTGATTTGTTCTATGCCAACAGTGCCGTATTCCAGTGGACTTGTCCCTGGGACTGGAATACGGGGCGTTCCGGTTTCCTCTGAGCCTGGGTGCCACAGGAGTTGGTATCAGAGCAGGTCTGGCTATAGGACGCGCAGTCTAGGTGCGAGCGTTAGAACCGGTAGTATAGAGTCTAGTTGGTTTGCTGCACTTGTTTGTTGCATTTGTTTGCTGCATAGCATGCATATAGACTAGCTATCACTAACGATTGATCTGGTGAGTATAGGTGGCAGTCCACTACCTATACCCTCCAGTTGCATATCTTTTCTTGGTGGTTGGTGTCATCTTCGTCCCAGCGGAGTAATGCCTAGGTGCTTGGTGTATCGATCCTTTGCAGGATTGATGCACAGGTACCACACCAATATATCCTCTTTAGCCACCCCTATGGTTCGGTGATAGACATGTCTCTATCCCGGATCGTGCCATCCCTCTAGCCGCCTTGGCAACCCTTACTGATCTTGGTTATCAGAAAAGGGCAATGCCAGCAAGCCTTTCTTTTCATCGCTATCCGTTCCCAGGACAAGTACGGTTTCTTCCGTACGCTTGATGATGATGTGGTCGTGACCTCCGTGTTCCGATCCACGATCATCAAGTCCGTCCTCGCCTCAGTATCCTTCCAGCTGCAACCAGTGTTAAGCCGTGTTTGGTGTACCTTTGTTTACACCAACTCCTTCCACAGCTTGACTTCCTTTCGTGCACATCGCCACAGCATGTTAGACCGTAATACCGGAGTCTCCGCGAGATTTGTGTGCTTAGGTAGGCATGCATATTATTGCTGTGAGTAGCTGTAATATATTGCTTGTGTGTGATCTTAGTGCTTTGTGTGCTTTTGTTTAGTCGTTTCTTTTGCTTCTTTCGTCGGGTCCTTGGTGTTACCTTATTTCCCCTTATGGAAGTTGCTCCCCGACACCGGACTCAAAGAAATCAGTGAAGAGACAGTTAGTTGGAGGCTCAGCTCAACAATATGGAATTTTCCGCTGACTGCCTGATATCGGGAAATACCTAGCCTGACTACCAATGGTATTTTGGATTGATTATTAGCATCCAGCATGCATCATTGCAACCTTCACAGCAGAAATCATCAGATCAGCAAGACGACAGATTGTGTGCTGATCCACAGTACAGTTCATGTCAAAGGTATGGTTACCATATACGGTTTGAGTCTGTTATGAGTACAGGTTGAACCCTGATATATCCCGGAAGTAAGCCAGAATATGTTATGAGTGCGGTGTTCAGCAAGAAGGATAGCTGAATACCATGTGGCTTACAACAAGTAATTGACAGCAGAAACATTAAGGAATAGATATATGCACTCAGTCCGTATGTGGCAAAAAGGAAGCCTCAGAGTACAAGATACTCCCCAGACAGTTGGCAGCATATGACAATGCATCCCAAGAGTCAGGTCCGCAACCGTTGGTCGGAATGCAAGAACCAGTCAGGACACAAGCCTGCCTCAGAAATCAAGTGCCAGCCACACATGTTTTTATGGAAATGATGAACATGCTGCCAAGGTTACATGAGTTACTCAGACCATGATGTCAGCCCGGTTTCAATTAACATACCTGTGCTTGTCTGCGTGATAGCAAGCTGTATGGGACGCTACTGAACCCTTGCCTGCCTTTCTTTAGTAACGGCACCACGCCTGTGTTCCGAGCTGTTTTACGGCCGTCCAGGGTGGATGTTGATTTTTTATTTATTTTTTTTCTTTTGTCAGCAATTGGCCCGTGTTCTGAGCTGCTTTTCGGCCGTCTCGGACAGTTGTTGAATTTCTTTCCGTAGCGGTGACCCTATGCTCTGAGCTGTTTCTCGGCCGTCTTAGGGAGCTGCTACTTTCTTCTTATCGACACCGTCTCATGCTCTGAGCTGCTTTTCAGCCGTCTTGAGTCGGGGTTGAGTTACTCCAGTAATGTCCCAGATCTGAGTTGTAAAGACCGTTCTGGTGGCTACTGGTTTATTTGCCGATTTCATCCAAGGGTTCAGACAGTCGTTACCCTACAGCTACAACTTGTAAAGTAATATGCCTGCCGGAATGTTGCATCTGGCAGTACCCATGGTCACCCGAAGAATCGAGAATACATAAGGCCAAGCTCTTTCAGCTAAGGATCCAGGTAAAGAAAACCATAATGAAGGAGCAAGATTGGCCATACAGATATGATAATGGTTACATGATCAACTTGGTACAAATGCCAGAATAGACTGGTTCAATACCGGTCACCATGGGGATACACACCACGGGGTCTAATCTATTTGCAAGGACCCCATATCGAGTCAACCCGCTCAGCCAACTAAATATTCCCAGAATCATCAGAAGAGAATAGTCAAGCCTGTCAGACTGAGCACTCAGAAGGATGAGCAACAGTCTCGCAGCACATGTCCTCACATATGGGAAGCAGATAAAGAATAACCTGCCGTGAACAAGATTCTGCTGCCAGGACCACTGCCAGTCAAGTCTATGGATAATATCACCGTACACCTTTATGCTAGTCACGACAGGTGACAATTAAATCTTCGGTGCGAATGTGATACCTGAGATAGTACAGATACCAAAGATGATTCAGTAAACCATGCGAGAAGGAGAACGATATGAATCACAGTACTGTTTCAAACTTGGAGGACATACAGCCCTTTGAGGACACCCAAGCACGATGAGTAAAAGATTTCATGTTCCTCGAGAGGATCTGTTCACGAGTCAATGGACGATCATCCGTATTGGACTTCATCACAACACGTCCATAGAGAACAACTCTCGGGCTTGCGAGAAGGACGGGTATTGTAGTCAGGATAATTCATTGCACCTAGGCAGGCCATTAGACATAAAAGGATTAAAGTCAGAATAATATATGAGGAAAGACCTGTCAAAATGAGAATCCAGTGAAATGAACCACATCAAAGCCAGGCAGTCAATCGGAGAAATCAGCGGGGGCATAACACAAAGGTTAAAAAGGAAACCCGAGTGGGAAACGGTTTCCTCAAAGGGGAATATTCAGGTTTAACCCCTGAGCAACCAAATCTCGAGGACGAGATTTCTTTAAGGGGGGTAGGTTTGTGACACCCTGGATTTTGCCCATTTCTTTTTCCTTTTTATTTTGGTCTGGATTTGCTTTTCTATGGCTTAGTAGTCCTGAAACCTGGAGAGATCACCCTTGATTCCTCTCCCAAGTGGCTTGCCAACCTCAAAATCATCCCAAGACCTTGTCATTTCCATCTTGGACCAATCCCAATATTCTTTTCTTGGGAATATTCCTTTTTCTATTAAAGGAATAACCCTGTCAGCTCTGAGTTGTGAAGCAACTCATATTTCTATCATTCCCAAAATTCCCAAATAATTCTCATAAATCCTTTGGGACATATCTTATCCAGATATGTCAAAATATTCCTTGCCATGTTCAAAAATAATCCACCAAAATTCCTTTTCTGATTCTGCCCTAGTTGTCAGTTTGTGAAGCAAGTACCCTTTATATTGGCCTACTTGCTCTCAAAATTTTTGGGCATTCTTTCCTATCCATATCATTGCCACATGCCAAAATTCAACTTTATTTGGATATTAAATCTCTCTTGGCTAATTTCCAAAGTTTCTGGGCAACTAGAATCTTTGTGAAGCAAGTGCTAGCTAGGAGTATCCAAATGAGTTGAAATTTTGCAAGCACCTCTAATTGCCCAAATAATGACTCTTACACAAGTTTCAACCCTATCCAATCATCTTAGTGAGCAGAGCATGGATTCTTAGATTCTGGCCATATTTTTCAGTTGTGAAGCAACTATATTTTATATTGCTTCATTTAAGCTGAAAATTTACCAGGACATTCTTAAATCCATTTCAACTCCTTCCACCCAGTTTTGGCCCAATTAAGTAATCCAATTGCCCTGTGCAAATTTTGCAAGTTTCTGGACAGAGAGGATGCTTGTGAAGCAAGTACCATTTTGGCATGTCCATTTGGTATTAAATTTTTACAGCATCTTCATATGTCCAAATAAACCTGCCTTGCCAAATTTCAGCTCAATCCAATGAAGTATGTGAGTGCTACTTCATACTTTGCAAATCTGGTCAGTAGAGGCATTTGTACAGCAAGTGCTATTTCTACTCATCCAAATGAGCTGAAAATTGGCAGAGATGGTCATCTTAGTGTTTGATCACCCGGTGCGAAACATCAGAGTTTCTCTCCTGCTCAAGCTCTCTCAGTTCACATCAAGCAGTTTGCTGTTCCAGATAAGCACTGCCAGCTGAGGTCAACTCAGGCGCCACTGTGATTGTTTCTTTCCTCCTTGACCCTATTCGGTGAATGGCTGATCAACCTGACATAGTTTGGTCAACTAGTACACGTGGAATCGCCTGTGCACGCGGTGACCACCGTTTTGGCACGCAGTGGACGCGTGCCGAACGCCGTTTGCTCGGGGCCCCTCTCCCCTTGTCGTTTTCAAGCGAGTGAGCTTGTCATACAGCACCCTCTCGTCGTCCTCTTTCTCCCCCGCCCTGTCACCTCCTCTCACGTCCTCTCCCTTGCCCGAAAACAGCCGCACCGCTCCCTGTCCGCATCTGCTGTCGACGAGTCCCGTCGCCCCGAGCTCTCCCGAGCATTCCCGACCTTCCCCGAGCCCTCTTAGACCCTCCGCGACCTCCCAGGAACTCTCTCCCTTCCTCCAGGCGGCCTCCCGAAGCGCCGGGACGCCGGTGCACGTGGCACCGTGGCCGTGCCCGGACCTCCTCGTCGCTCGGCTATATAAGGACCTCCGAGCCCCTCCCGAGCTCACCAGCCACCTCCCCGTCTTCCTCTGGCCCCGCCCAGCCGCTTCCCCGAGCGGGAGAAGCTCTCTCCAGCCACCACCATCGCCATGGCCGCCGCGGCCCTTCTCCTAAATTGGAGCTCAGCCGAGCTCCTCTCCTCCTTCCAACCTCTCCACCAGCTCCTCCTCGTCCCGTTTAACTGCCCCACCCACTCGCCCTCGCCGGAGTTGCCCGTTTCGCCGGAGAGCATCACCACCGCCCGCCTCTCTGTCCTCCTCCTGGCGCCGCCCCTCCCCGCCTCCCTACTCCTCCCCGGCGCCGGACGACCCTCTGAACGGAGGCGCTACAGCCCTGCGGTCCCGCCGGTGGCCTCAGCCCGGCCGGAGCTGGCTTGAGCTGGCCGGCCCCCTAGCGCCCATCTCCCCTGCTCCCTTCCTCTGTCCCACGCGAGGCACAGCGCGGGGAAGAAGACGAACTGGAGCGAGAGGGGAGAGAGAGGTAAGCGGGGCCCGCCTGTAAGCGTCACGGCAAGGTCAACGCCCGGGCCCGGTGTAGTAAGTGGAAGCGTAACTCGAAAGTGCGCTTTCATCTTTTGAAAACGTACTTTGTTCTTTCTTCTGTGAAATTACGCTTTCCTTACTGGAAAGCGTTTTCCTGTTGTACTGCGGCTGAGAATACGTTTTCTCGTGCAGAAGGCGTAATTCACAGAAAGACACTTTCTATTTTCAGCCGCCAGGGACCTGTTTGTAGGGTTTTCTTGCAGATTGGTCCCTGGATTTCAACTGGTTGTAACTTTTTGCTCGTAACTCCGATCGAGGTGAATCCAACGCCCACGTCTTCGTCTCATCGAGCCCGTTCCGATGGTGTCATTCTCATGCTGTGTTGACACAGCAGAAATGACCCTTTTGCCCTTGTCCGTAAACAGCCCTCCGAGAGAGTACTGTTTCCGGCATTCGTCCCCGCGACATTTTCGCACTTCATTCCGATGACTCCTTCATCTCCAGGCAAGCCACAACCCTCATCTGCATAATTGCAATGCAATATCATAGTTTAATTAATTACTTTAATAGCAAGAATGTTATCTGTAGCATGGATTGGATTATGACATGCATGAGTAGATGTTGAATACCGGATTGTTAATGACTAGTAGTTTACCCACTCGTTGAGGTTATGATGTTGAGATTACCGTCTATGATTATTTTGGGATTTCATCCGGCATTTGTGGATATGAACTAGTAGCAGTAGCCTAAGCATGCCGGTTATTGGATTACTATGATACCGGAGTGTCAGCTGTGACAGAAAGATTGTTCGGAGATAAGATGCCTAATTTGACCAACTAAGTTAACTTGATGAAACAACCTGGTAATAAGTGAACTTAGTTGGTTGATCGAGAGTCACTTGTCCGGGCTTATTCGTGCAGCCACATTTGCCGGTATGGGACGGCCTTGACTTGGTCTGATCGCGTGCTCTTCCACCGGTACCTCCAAAGAGGGAGGGTTATGCGCGCGCGCTACCCTAGCCCGGTAGGCGGCGATAACCCTGTGAGCCCAGTTGAGTTATTGGATCCAGGTCCCCGTTTGGGACAGTTTGTTTGGCCAGGACGCTGGCAGGTGTCTTGAGGACACGGGGCCACCCAGGGCCTGACTCCAAGAGGGAGTATGATTGCCGGTCGTACGATGGAAGAGTCACGGGTCAGGCGGGTTTCGTCGGAACGTCGTTGGTCCACCCGAATGGGAGCACGAGGCCATGAGTTCCGTGGTGTGGGTAAAGTGTACAACCTCTGCAGAGTGTTAAATCTATTCGAATAGCCGTGTCCACGGAATTGAACAGCCCGTCCAGACCTCTATAGGAGATCAACCACAATAATGACAGTAATGATGGGAGAACTCATCTGAGTTTGGTAACAGTTGGACAGTATGCCATGGGCAAGTATTAGTAACGATCTCGAGGATGATCGTTGGATGTTCTTGGAGTGATCATGAGTTGGTCACCAGAATGCAGGAAGAGTAGCCTGTTATTGCTCATTTCAACCATTCCTTCGGTAACAGTAAATCTCAACCTAATCTTGATTACTATGATGTTGGCTTGCCTTAATGCTGATGTTTGTTGTGAGCTTGCGAATACATTCAAAGTACTCACCTGGCGTGTCATGCCAGTTTGCAGGTCATGCCATGACTGCTTGTTTGTCGAAGATGTTGATTGCGTGAGCTAGGATACGCGTTCTAGCCAGAGTCCCTGCGGAGTGGAGTCCATCACCGCCGACGCTGTTCCGCTGCCGAGAGATACTCCGCCTCCTCAGGTCGATCCGCTGTTAGCATAGAGCTATTTTGAGCAGGCGTAGTGTCGCCGTGTTGATGTAATCTTTGTAACCATATTTATAGCAATAAAGAGCTGATTTGTTCTATGCCAACAGTGCCGTATTCCAGTGGACTTGTCCCTGGGACTGGAATACGGGGCGTTCCGGTTTCCTCTGAGCCGGGGTGCCACAGGAGTTGGTATCAGAGCAGGTCTGGCTATAGGACGCGCAGTCTAGGTGCGAGCGTTAGAACCGGTAGTATAGAGTCTAGTTGGTTTGCTGCACTTGTTTGTTGCATTTGTTTGCTGCATAGCATGCATATAGACTAGTTATCACTAACGATTGATCTGGTGAGTATAGGTGGCAGTCCACTACCTGTACCCTCCAGTTGCATATCTTTTCTTGGTGGTTGGTGTCATCTTCGTCCCAGCGGAGTAATGCCTAGGTGCTTGGTGTATCGATCCTTTGCAGGATTGATGCACAGGTACCACACCAATATATCCTCTTTAGCCACCCCTATGGTTCGGTGATAGACATGTCTCTATCCCGGATCGTGCCATCCCTCTAGCCGCCTTGGCAACCCTTACTGATCTTGGTTATCAGAAAAGGGCAATGCCAGCAAGCCTTTCTTTTCATCGCTATCCGTTCCCAGGACAAGTACGGTTTCTTCCGTACGCTTGATGATGATGTGGTCGTGACCTCCGTGTTCCGATCCACGATCATCAAGTCCGTCCTCGCCTCAGTATCCTTCCAGCTGCAACCAGTGTTAAGCCGTGTTTGGTGTACCTTTGTTTACACCAACTCCTTCCACACCTTGACTTCCTTTCGTGCACATCGCCACAGCATGTTAGACCGTAATACCGGAGTCTCCGCGAGATTTGTGTGCTTAGGTAGGCATGCATATTATTGCTGTGAGTAGCTGTAATATATTGCTTGTGTGTGATCTTAGTGCTTTGTGTGCTTTTGTTTAGTCGTTTCTTTTGCTTCTTTCGTCGGGTCCTTGGTGTTACCTTATTTCCCCTTATGGAAGTTGCTCCCCGACACCGGACTCAAAGAAATCAGTGAAGAGACAGTTAGTTGGAGGCTCAGCTCAACAATATGGAATTTTCCGCTGACTGCCTGATATCGGGAAATACCTAGCCTGACTACCAATGGTATTTTGGATTGATTATTAGCATCCAGCATGCATCATTGCAACCTTCACAGCAGAAATCATCAGATCAGCAAGACGACAGATTGTGTGCTGATCCACAGTACAGTTCATGTCAAAGGTATGGTTACCATATACGGTTTGAGTCTGTTATGAGTACAGGTTGAACCCTGATATATCCCGGAAGTAAGCCAGAATATGTTATGAGTGCGGTGTTCAGCAAGAAGGATAGCTGAATACCATGTGGCTTACAACAAGTAATTGACAGCAGAAACATTAAGGAATAGATATATGCACTCAGTCCGTATGTGGCAAAAAGGAAGCCTCAGAGTACAAGATACTCCCCAGACAGTTGGCAGCATATGACAATGCATCCCAAGAGTCAGGTCTGCAACCGTTGGTCGGAATGCAAGAACCAGTCAGGACACAAGCCTGCCTCAGAAATCAAGTGCCAGCCACACATGTTTTTATGGAAATGATGAACATGCTGCCAAGGTTACATGAGTTACTCAGACCATGATGTCAGCCCGGTTTCAATTAACATACCTGTGCTTGTCTGCGTGATAGCAAGCTGTATGGGACGCTACTGAACCCTTGCCTGCCTTTCTTTAGTAACGGCACCACGCCTGTGTTCCGAGCTGTTTTACGGCCGTCCAGGGTGGATGTTGATTTTTTATTTATTTTTTTTCTTTTGTCAGCAATTGGCCCGTGTTCTGAGCTGCTTTTCGGCCGTCTCGGACAGTTGTTGAATTTCTTTCCGTAGCGGTGACCCTATGCTCTGAGCTGTTTCTCGGCCGTCTTAGGGAGCTGCTACTTTCTTCTTATCGACATCGTCTCATGCTCTGAGCTGCTTTTCAGCCGTCTTGAGTCGGGGTTGAGTTACTCCAGTAATGTCCCAGATCTGAGTTGTAAAGACCGTTCTGGTGGCTACTGGTTTATTTGCCGATTTCATCCAAGGGTTCAGACAGTCGTTACCCTACAGCTACAACTTGTAAAGTAATATGCCTGCCGGAATGTTGCATCTGGCAGTACCCATGGTCACCCGAAGAATCGAGAATACATAAGGCCAAGCTCTTTCAGCTAAGGATCCAGGTAAAGAAAACCATAATGAAGGAGCAAGATTGGCCATACAGATATGATAATGGTTACATGATCAACTTGGTACAAATGCCAGAATAGACTGGTTCGATACCGGTCACCATGGGGATACACACCACGGGGTCTAATCTATTTGCAAGGACCCCATATCGAGTCAACCCGCTCAGCCAACTAAATATTCCCAGAATCATCAGAAGAGAATAGTCAAGCCTGTCAGACTGAGCACTCAGAAGGATGAGCAACAGTCTCGCAGCACATGTCCTCACATATGGGAAGCAGATAAAGAATAACCTGCCGTGAACAAGATTCTGCTGCCAGGACCACTGTCAGTCAAGTCTATGGATAATATCACCGTACACCTTTATGCTGGTCACGACAGGTGACAATTAAATCTTCGGTGCGAATGTGATACCTGAGATAGTACAGATACCAAAGATGATTCAGTAAACCATGCGAGAAGGAGAACGATATGAATCACAGTACTGTTTCAAACTTGGAGGACATACAACCCTTTGAGGACACCCAAGCACGATGAGTAAAAGATTTCATGTTCCTCGAGAGGATCTGTTCACGAGTCAATGGACGATCATCCGTATTGGACTTCATCACAACACGTCCATAGAGAACAACTCTCGGGCTTGCGAGAAGGACGGGTATTGTAGTCAGGATAATTCATTGCACCTAGGCAGGCCATTAGACATAAAAGGATTAAAGTCAGAATAATATATGAGGAAAGACCTGTCAAAATGAGAATCCAGTGAAATGAACCACATCAAAGCCAGGCAGTCAATCGGAGAAATCAGCGGGGGCATAACACAAAGGTTAAAAAGGAAACCCGAGTGGGAAACGGTTTCCTCAAAGGGGAATATTCAGGTTTAACCCCTGAGCAACCAAATCTCGAGGACGAGATTTCTTTAAGGGGGGTAGGTTTGTGACACCCTGGATTTTGCCCATTTCTTTTTCCTTTTTATTTTGGTCTGGATTTGCTTTTCTATGGCTTAGTAGTCCTGAAACCTGGAGAGATCACCCTTGATTCCTCTCCCAAGTGGCTTGCCAACCTCAAAATCATCCCAAGACCTTGTCATTTCCATCTTGGACCAATCCCAATATTCTTTTCTTGGGAATATTCCTTTTTCTATTAAAGGAATAACCCTGTCAGCTCTGAGTTGTGAAGCAACTCATATTTCTATCATTCCCAAAATTCCCAAATAATTCTCATAAATCCTTTGGGACATATCTTATCCAGATATGTCAAAATATTCCTTGCCATGTTCAAAAATAATCCACCAAAATTCCTTTTCTGATTCTGCCCTAGTTGTCAGTTTGTGAAGCAAGTACCCTTTATATTGGCCTACTTGCTCTCAAAATTTTTGGGCATTCTTTCCTATCCATATCATTGCCACATGCCAAAATTCAACTTTATTTGGATATTAAATCTCTCTTGGCTAATTTCCAAAGTTTCTGGGCAACTAGAATCTTTGTGAAGCAAGTGCTAGCTAGGAATATCCAAATGAGTTGAAATTTTGCAAGCACCTCCAATTGCCCAAATAATGACTCTTACACAAGTTTCAACCCTATCCAATCATCTTAGTGAGCAGAGCATGGATTCTTAGATTCTGGCCATATTTTTCAGTTGTGAAGCAACTATATTTTATATTGCTTCATTTAAGCTGAAAATTTACCAGGACATTCTTAAATCCATTTCAACTCCTTCCACCCAGTTTTGGCCCAATTAAGTAATCCAATTGCCCTGTGAAAATTTTGCAAGTTTCTGGACAGAGAGGATGCTTGTGAAGCAAGTACCATTTTGGCATGTCCATTTGGTATTAAATTTTTACAGCATCTTCATATGTCCAAATAAACCTGCCTTGCCAAATTTCAGCTCAATCCAATGAAGTATGTGAGTGCTACTTCATACTTTGCAAATCTGGTCAGTAGAGGCATTTGTACAGCAAGTGCTATTTCTACTCATCCAAATGAGCTGAAAATTGGCAGAGATGGTCATCTTAGTGTTTGATCACCCGGTGCGAAACATCAGAGTTTCTCTCCTGCTCAAGCTCTCTCAGTTCACATCAAGCAGTTTGCTGTTCCAGATAAGCACTGCCAGCTGAGGTCAACTCAGGCGCCACTGTGATTGTTTCTTTCCTCCTTGACCCTATTCGGTGAATGGCTGATCAACCTGACATAGTTTGGTCAACTAGTACACGTGGAATCGCCTGTGCACGCGGTGACCACCGTTTTGGCACGCAGTGGACGCGTGCCGAACGCCGTTTGCTCGGGGCCCCTCTCCCCTTGTCGTTTTCAAGCGAGTGAGCTTGTCATACAGCACCCTCTCGTCGTCCTCTTTCTCCCCCGCCCTGTCACCTCCTCTCACGTCCTCTCCCTTGCCCGAAAACAGCCGCGCCGCTCCCTGTCCGCTTCTGCCGTCGACGAGTCCCGTCGCCCCAAGCTCTCCCGAGCATTCCCGACCTTCCCCGAGCCCTCTCAGACCCTCCGCGACCTCCCAGGAACTCTCTCCCTTCCTCCAGGCGGCCTCCCGAAGCGTCGGGACGCCGGTGCACGTGGCACCGTGGCCGTGCCCGGACCTCCTCGTCGCTCGGCTATATAAGGACCTCCGAGCCCCTCCCGAGCTCACCAGCCACCTCCCCGTCTTCCTCTGGCCCCGCCCAGCCGCTTCCCCGAGCGGGAGAAGCTCTCTCCAGCCACCACCATCGCCATGGCCGCCGCGGCCCTTCTCCTAAATTGGAGCTCAGCCGAGCTCCTCTCCTCCTTCCAACCTCTCCACCAGCTCCTCCTCGTCCCGTTTAACTGCCCCACCCACTCGCCCTCGCCGGAGTTGCCCGTTTCGCCGGAGAGCATCACCACCGCCCGCCTCTCTGTCCTCCTCCTGGCGCCGCCCCTCCCCGCCTCCCTACTCCTCCCCGGCGCCGGACGACCCTCTGAACGGAGGCGCTACAGCCCTGCGGTCCCGCCGGTGGCCTCAGCCCGGCCGGAGCTGGCTTGAGCTGGCCGGCCCCCTAGCGCCCATCTCCCCTGCTCCCTTCCTCTGTCCCACGCGAGGCACAGCGCGGGGAAGAAGACGAACTGGAGCGAGAGGGGAGAGAGAGGGGTAAGCGGGGCCCGCCTGTAAGCGTCACGGCAAGGTCAACGCCCGGGCCCGGTGCAGTAAGTGGAAGCGTAACTCGAAAGTGCGCTTTCATCTTTTGAAAACGTACTTTGTTCTTTCTTCTGTGAAATTACGCTTTCCTTACTGGAAAGCGTATTCCTGTTGTACTGCGGCTGAGAATACGTTTTCTCGTGCAGAAGGCGTAATTCAGAGAAAGACGCTTTCTATTTTCAGCCGCCAGGGACCTGTTTGTAGGGTTTTCTTGCAGATTGGTCCCTGGATTTCAACTGGTTGTAACTTTTTGCTCGTAACTCCGATCGAGGTGAATCCAACGCCCACGTCTTCGTCTCATCGAGCCCGTTCTGATGGTGTCATTCTCATGCTGTGTTGACACAGCAGAAATGACCCTTTTGCCCTTGTCCGTAAACAGCCCTCCGAGAGAGTACTGTTTCCGGCATTCGTCCCCGCGACATTTTCGCACTTCATTCCGATGACTCCTTCATCTCCAGGCAAGCCACAACCCTCATCTGCATAATTGCAATGCAATATCATAGTTTAATTAGTTACTTTAATAGCAAGAATGTTATCTGTAGCATGGATTGGATTATGACATGCATGAGTAGATGTTGAATACCGGATTGTTAATGACTAGTAGTTTACCCACTCGTTGAGGTTATGATGTTGAGATTACCGTCTATGATTATTTTGGGATTTCATCCGGCATTTGTGGATATGAACTAGTAGCAGTAGCCTAAGCATGCCGGTTATTGGATTACTATGATACCGGAGTGTCAGCTGTGACAGAAAGATTGTTCGGAGATAAGATGCCTAATTTGACCAACTAAGTTAACTTGATGAAACAACCTGGTAATAAGTGAACTTAGTTGGTTGATCGAGAGTCACCTGTCCGGCCTTATTCGTGCAGCCACATTTGCCGGTATGGGACGGCCTTGACTTGGTCTGATCGCGTGCTCTTCCACCGGTACCTCCAAAGAGGGAGGGTTATGCGCGCGCGCTACCCTAGCCCGGTAGGCGGCGATAACCCTGTGAGCCCAGTTGAGTTATTGGATCCAGGTCCCTGTTTGGGACAGTTTGTTTGGCCAGGACGCTGGCAGGTGTCTTGAGGACACGGGGCCACCCAGGGCCTGACTCCAAGAGGGAGTATGATTGCCGGTCGTACGATGGAAGAGTCACGGGTCAGGCGGGTTTCGTCGGAACGTCGTTGGTCCACCCGAATGGGAGCACGAGGCCATGAGTTCCGTGGTGTGGGTAAAGTGTACAACCTCTGCAGAGTGTTAAATCTATTCGAATAGCCGTGTCCACGGAATTGGACAGCCCGTCCAGACCTCTATAGGAGATCAACCACAATAATGACAGTAATGATGGGAGAACTCATCTGAGTTTGGTAACAGTTGGACAGTATGCCATGGGCAAGTATTAGTAACGATCTCGAGGATGATCGTTGGATGTTCTTGGAGTGATCATGAGTTGGTCACCAGAATGCAGGAAGAGTAGCCTGTTATTGCTCATTTCAACCATTCCTTCGGTAACAGTAAATCTCAACCTAATCTTGATTACTATGATGTTGGCTTGCCTTAATGCTGATGTTTGTTGTGAGCTTGCGAATACATTTAAAGTACTCACCTGGCATGTCATGCCAGTTTGCAGGTCATGCCATGACTGCTTGTTTGTCGAAGATGTTGATTGCGCGAGCTAGGATACGCGTTCTAGTCAGAGTCCCTGTGGAGTGGAGTCCATCACCGCCGACGCTGTTCCGCTGCCGAGAGATACTCCGCCTCCTCAGGTCGATCCGCTGTTAGCATAGAGCTATTTTGAGCAGGCGTAGTGTCGCCGTGTTGATGTAATCTTTGTAACCGTATTTATAGCAATAAAGAGCTGATTTGTTCTATGCCAACAGTGCCGTATTCCAGTGGACTTGTCTCTGGGACTGGAATACGGGGCGTTCCGGTTTCCTCTGAGCCGGGGTGCCACAGCAGCCGCCGTGGCAGGCAGCGCGCTCCACGAGGTGGCATCTCGCGGCAGAGGGAGAGGCGAGTCAAATTTGCGGGGCGGTGCGGCGAGCAGACGCCGGCTTGACCACAGCAGCGGAGGTGACAGTGATCCGGCTGCAGATTTTGCTGATCTCTGTTTTGTGCTCCTCCAAAAAATTATACTGTATTTCTTTTTTGCATGATCTCAATCTTGGTAACTTGTTTTTAGTATCACATGCCGTGTCACCCGAGAACTTGAGGTTGCTCGAGATGCAACATGACCCAGCAATCAGGAATTTGTACAGGCGGCAGGCCAGAAACAACATGATCAATACAAGGCCACCACAGACCAAAAAACTTATCTCGCTCGACGGGGGCAGCAGAGGCGAGCATGGCGGCTTGACCGTGGCGGTTCAGCGGAGGCGTGACGCGACGGCGCGCAGGAGCTTGGTGCTGCGGCTCACTGCGAATCACGGAAGCGAGAGTGGCAGAGGCAGGTTTGGTCCGAAGCGAGCAGCAGAACGCATCGAGGCGAGGTGAAGGCGGCTCGCGGAGGTAGCCCGGCGGCTCGACACAGTAGGGCCGGCATGACGCAGGGCGGTGTCATGTGAAGGCGGCGGCGCTTCTCCGTTCTCGCGCGGTAGGGGAGGCCCGTCGCTGCTGCTCGGCTCGGTGGTTTCAGCGAGGCGGGTCAACGGGGAATTCTCGTGTTTTTTTTAACGAGCTGAGCAACTTTTTGCAACCGGTGATATACCTTGCTGGACGTAGCACTTGATGGTAAAAAACAAAGACTGGACTAATACTCTGTACTAGCGTAAGTACTACTGCCTTCACACGTACTAGTGGATAATGGAGTAGTAGCTTGATGATTTGACTTTGGTCTTCACACACAAAGTAGCAGCGGTAGATCAATGCTTGCCTCGGGACTTGACTCCCTTATGAGCGGCAGGTAATATGGACGCTGCATATGGAGCAGCAGTTGCAACACGTCGGAACAGCAAGGACGGCTGCAGCCTTTAGGGATTTCCACCGGGTAAAACGGATAAAGAGCTGTGGCTACGACAACTCGGCAGAACCTGCGGTCGGACAGATCGCCTGAACTTCAGTCGGCCTCGGAGTAAGAACGTGGCAGATAAATCGCCTCCTGCAGAAGACCTCGTCTCAGACTCGGCGGATTACCACGGCGTGAGAAGCGGCCGTACAACATGTAACCCTAAAACAGTCTTAATCTCATATCTGCCGCCGCAGAACACTTCGTCAATCTTGACTGACAAACTTATAGTTGATGTGAATTTTCCACACCAGCTTTCGTTGAGCCGGAAAATTGCGAACTTCTCGAACCCTAGAGGAGATCCCTCCAAGAACTCAACACCACCGTGCGAGGCCCCACGGTGGGCGCCAACTGTCGTGGATTTGTTACAGCAGATGTCCTTAGTGTCAGAACTTAGTCGTGAGGCCAACGCACCTACGTGGTAGCTTGAGAGGGGTTGAGCGGGACGAGAGACGCGAGGTTTTTTACCCAGGTTCAGCCCCTCATGATGGAGGTAAAAGCCTACATCCTGCTTCATTGATATTGATGATGATGATGATCCCGATTACAAGGGTGCTCTATCTCAAGAGCTATTAATTTGTCTGTCTCGACTTGTCAAAACTTCTCCCCTAACCCGCCGCCGGGTCACCCCTTTATATACACAGGCTGATGCCCGGCGGCTTACAGAATCCCGGCCGGCTCATACACAACGTGTCCGGCTCGGTAACAGAACTACACTTTCCTTAACATATAAGTTAAACATATGGCGGTTTACGCCCGCGGGCCTCAAGTCTCCTCCGGGTCTTGGGCCTTCAATACGCTTGCTTCGTGAACCGCCATCTCTTCTTGGGCCTCATCATTATGAACCGCCAGTGGCATGACTCGGCCCCTCCTGGGCGGGTCATACCCAATAGCTATATTCCCAACACCTTTGTTCACTTTGCCATCCTTCTTATCCGCCAAGTATTTGGGGCAGTTCCGCTTTCAGTGACCATTTCCTTTGCAGTAGAAGCACTCAGTTTCAGGCTTGGGTCCAGCTTTGGGCTTCTTCCCGGGAGAGGCAACTTGCTTGCCATTCTTCTTAAAGTTCCCTTTCTTTCCCTTGCCCTTTTTCTGGAAACTAGTAGTCTTGTTAACCATCAACACTTGATGCTCTTTCTTGATTTCTACCTTCGCCAATTTCAGCATCGCGAAGAGCTCGGGAATCATTTTCGCCATCCCTTGCATATTATAGTTCATCACGAAGTTCTAGCAGCTTGGTGATAGTGACTGGAGAACTCTGTCAATCACTATCTTATCTGGAAAATTAACTCCCACTTGATTCAAGCGATTGTAGTACTCAGACATTCTGAGCACATGCTCACCGGCTGAGCTATTCTCCTCCATCTTGTAGGCCAAGTATTTGTCAGAGGTCTCATACCTCTCGACACGGGCATGAGTCTGAAATACCAATTTCAGCTCTTGGAACACCTCATATGCTCCGTGGCGTTCAAAATATTTTTGAAGTCCTGGTTCTAAGCCGTAAAGCATGGCGCACTAAACTATCAAGTAGTCATCATATCAAGCTTGCCAAACGTTCATAACGTCTGCATCTGCTCCTGCAACAGGTCTGTCACCTAGCGGTGCATCAAGGACATAATTTTTCTGTGCAGCAATGAGGATAATCCTCAGATCACGGACCCATTCCGCATCATTGCTACTATCCTCTTTAACTTAGTTTTCTCTAGGAACATATCAAAAATATAGGGGAGCTATATCACGAGCTATTGATCTACAACATAGATATGCAAATACTATCAGGACTAAGTTCATGATAAATTAAGTTCAATTAATCAAATTACATAAGAACTCTCACTTAAATAGACATCCCTCAAGTCATATAAGTGATACGTGATCCAAATCAACTAACCCATGTCCGATCATCACGTGAGATGGGGTAGTCATCAATGGTGAACATCTCTATGTTGATCATATCTACTATATGATTCATGTTCGATCTTCAATGTTCTGAGGCCATGTCTGTACATGCTAGGCTTGTCAAGTTTAACCCAAGTATTCCGCATGTGCAAAACTGTCTTGCACCCGTTGTATGTGAATGTAGAGTCTATCACACCCGGTCATCACGTGGTGTCTCAACACGACGAACTGTCGCAACGGTGCATACCCAGGGAGAACACTTATACCTTGAAATTTAGTGAAGGGATCATCTTATAATGCTACCGCCGTACTAAGGAAAATAAGATGCATAAAGATAAACATCACATGCAATCAAAATATGTGACATGATATGGCCATCATCATCTTGTGCTTTTGATCTCCATCTCCAAAGCATCATCATGATCTCCATCGTCACCGGCTCGACACCTTGATCTCCATCAATGCGTCGTGGTCGTCTCGCCAACTATTGCTTCTACAACTATTGCTAACGCATAGTGATAAAGTAAAGCAATTACATGGTGTTTGCATTTCATACAATAAAGCGACAACCATAAGGCTCCTGCCAGTTACCGATAACTTACAAAACATGATCATCTCATACAACAACGTATATCACATCATGTCTTGACCATATCACATCACAACATGCCCTGCAAAAACAAGTTAGACGTCCTCTACTTTGTTGTTGCAAGTTTTACGTGGCTGCTACGGGCTTCTAGCAAGAACCGTTCTTACCTATGCACAAAACAACAATGGTGTTTCGTCAAGTTTGTTGTTTTAACCTTCTTCAAGGACCGGCCGTAGTCAAATTCAATTCAACTAAAGTAGGAGAAACAGACACCCGCCAGCCACCTTTATGCAAAAATAGTTGCATGTCTGTCGGTGGAACCGGTCTCATGTATGTGGACATGTAAGGTTGGTCCGGGCCGCTTCATCCCACAATACCGCCGAATCAAAATAAGACATTGGTGGTAAGCAGTATGACTATCACCGCCCACAACTCTTTGTGTTCTACTCGTACATATCATCTACGCATAGACCTGGCTCTGATACCACTGTTGGGAAACGTTGCATGGAAAACAAAAAAATTTCTACGCACACGCAATGATCTATCCATGGAGATGCATAGCAACGAGGGGGAGAGTGTGTCTACGTACCCTCGTAGACCATAAGCAGAAGCGTTTCACAACGCGGTTGATGTAGTTGAACTTTCTTCGCGCTCCACCGATCGAGTACCGAACGTACGGCACCTCCGAGTTCTGCACACGTTCAGCTCGATGACGTCCCTCACCTTCTTGATCCAGCAAGGCATCGAGCTAGTAGATGAGTTCCGTCAGCATGACGGCGTGGTGACGGTGATGGTGAAGTGATCCTCGCAGGGCTTCGCCTAAGCACTACGAAAATATGACTGAGGTAGTAAACGGTGGAGGGGGCGCCGCACACGGCTAGGCAATTATCTGGTTTGTGCTAGGGGCGTCCTCCCCACATATATATAGGTGGGAGGGGGGGGGAGAGGCCAGGAGGCGCCCCAAGTAGGACTGAATCCTAGTTGGGCTCCTCCCAAGCCGTGCGCCCCCCTGCCATATATATCGGAGGGGGAAGGAAAGGGGGGAGAGGTGGAAGGAAGGGGGAATCCTATTCCCTTTCTTTCCTTTCCTCCTTCCCCTTTCCTTCACCACCTTGGCCGGCCCATATGGGGGGCGCACCAGCCCCTTGTGGCTGGTGTGTTTCCCCTCTTGGCCCATAAGGCCCATATCTTTTGCCGGGGGTGTCCGGAACCCCTTCCGGTGACCCGATAAGTACTCGATGACCCCCGAAACACTTCCGGTGTCCAAATACCATCGTCCTATATATCAATCTTTACCTATCGACCATTTCGAGACTCCTCGTCATGTATGTGATCTCATCCCGGACTCCGAACAAAATCCGGTCACCAAATCAGATAACTCATATAATACTATATCGTCAACGAACGTTAAGCGTGCGGACCCTACGGGTTCGAGAACTATGTAGACATAACCGAGACACCTCTCCGGTCAATAACCAATAGTGGAACCTGGATGCTCATATTGGCTCCTACATATTCTACGAAGATCTTTATCGGTCGAACCGTTATGACAACATACGTAATTCCCTTTGTCCATCGGTATGTTACTTGCCCGAGATTCGATCGTCGGTATCTTCATACCTAGTTCAATCTTGTTACCGGCAAGTCTCTTTACTCGTTCCATAATACATCACCTCGTGACTAACTCCTTAGTCGTTTGCTTGCAAGCTTATGATGTGTATTACCGAGAGGGCCCAGAGATACCTCTCCGAAACTCGGAGTGACAAATCCTAATCTCGATCTATGCCAACTCAACAAACACCTTCGGAGATACCTGTAGAGCATCTTTATAATCACCCAATTACATTGTGATGTTTGATAGCACACAAGGCATTCCTCCGGTATCCGGGAGTTGCATAATCTCATAGTCGAAGGAATATGTATTTGACATGAAGAAAGCAGTAGCAATAAAACTGGATGATCATTATGCTAAGCTAACAGATGGGTCTTGTCCATCACATCATTCTCCTAATGATGTGATCCCGTTATCAAATGACAATTCATGTCCATGGTTAGGAAACCTTAACCATCTTTGATCAACGAGCTAGTCAAGTAGAGGCTCACTAGGGACATGGTGTTTGTTTATGTATTCACACATGTATTTAAGTTTCCGATCAATACAATTCTAGCATGAATAATAAACCTTTATCATGAATAAGGAAATATAAAATAACAACTTTATTATTGCCTCTAGGGCATATTTCCTTCAGCCGTATGTCTTGAACCCATTATCCCAAGCTTCTTGCAATTCATCCTTAAGCAGCTGCATTTACACATTCATATTCTTCCCCGGATAGTTGGGCCCTGGAATTATCAACGTCAGGAAAATGTTCTTTCTTTGCATAATCTGTCCAGGGGGAGATTGAGTGGAATGACAAATACAGGCCAACAACTGTATTAGGTTGCCGTCAGACCAAACACATTGAACCCGTCCGTGCTGATGGCAACTCGAGGATGCCTTGGATCTACCGCTTTTTGATCATGTAATGCATCGAAGTGCTTCCATGCAGAACCATCCGATGTGTGTACCATCATCAGATTCCCATCTGCATCTAGTTCGGTTCTTTTGCCCATTTTGTCCCATGTCATCTGTTTGGCCATCTCTTCGACCATGAAACGACGTTGAAGTTTTGGTATGATTGGCATATACTGAAGAACATTAACGGGGATTTTGGTCTTCATCTTCTCACCCATACCTTTGTCTACCACAACATACCTGGAAGACTTGCAAATGGGACAATAGTTCAAGTCCGCATACTCAAGCCTAAATAAGGCACATCCTTTCTCACAGGCATCTATCTTCTCATAGGGCATCTTAAGTGCATGGAGGATTTTATCCGACTGGTCCAGGTTTGTAGGCATTACATGGCCTTTGGGTAGAAAGCGTCCAAATTCTGTCATCATCGCGTCGTAGCATTCTCTGCCCAAGTTGAATTGAGCCTTCAGAGCCATTACTTGTGATATGGCATCCAGCTGACAAAGCTCAGTGTGCTCGTGGAGAGGACATTTTGAAGACTCCAACATTTCATTGAAGGCCTTTGCAGATTCTTCCATCTCATCGTCCGAATCCCGAGCATCATTAAAGTCTTGCACCATGTCTTCCATCCCGATACCATGCTCATCGGTGCGACGACGAACCACCTCAGCTCTGGCATGTTGGGCAGACTCACCATGAAATGTCCACACCGTATAAGCGGGCATAAAACCCCACTTCAGCAGGTGTTTACCCATTTCATCTTCTGTCCTCTTGTGCCAATTGTCGCACCGGACACAGGGGCACCAGGTTTTTCTCTGGCCATTTGCAAATGCGGCTCTCACAAACCCCTTGGTTTTTGTTAACCATTCATTGGTCATGTCTTTCTGACTAGTGTGACCGGTGTACATCCACGCACGATCACTCATCTTGCCTAGCTACTGGACACACAAGAAATATATATATATATAATATCTATATCTATATATATATATATATATATTATATATATATATATATATATATTAATTTTAATATATATATATATATATATATAATTCAGCATGTATATTCATCAGTTAATCTAGTTTGTCAATTTTATTACGTCCATGCAACCTACACTATAATAGGTAAAGATAGGTCCTAATCCCACCCGAGTATGTGTAGATTGGGTTCGTTTTCCCATGCTCTGCTCCGGATCCGACGCAAAATTTTGGCAGCATCTCCCTGCTGTTCTCCTGATACACGTCTCGTCAATAAATAGAGAGGATGTGTACCCGGAGAACAACAGGGAGGCACCGATGAAATTATGCGTCGGATCTGGAGCAGAGCATATGGGAAAATGAACCCAATCTACACATACTCGGGTTGTCCATGGATAACGTTGGACAATTTGAAAGAATCACGGTTATAAATATGCAAATGCATGCATATTTATAACTGTAACCCTTTCGAACGGGAGACGCATACCGATCACGGATACTGATGATTGAAGACACCTATAGCTAGCAAGTTTCATCGACACGAAGACCGGAATAGAGCAAATAATGAAGGGGGGAGGAGGAGATGTCATTTGTGCTCACCCACGAACGCAGGGGCGGAGCTTATCGAACACCATACCCTCGCAGCGACGAAACAACTGCACATTTAAATCCAAAGATGAGTAACAAAGCATTATTGTTTTTTTCCGTCAACCTAACTAAATATTTACAACAGGATGCCACCGAAATATATGTCATTCAGGGTTCCTTCGACGTCGAGGCACCCCTAACCTATATAATATCATTTAGGCTTTCGTCGATGCCAAGGCACCCCCTAACCTAAATAGCCGTCATTTAGGGTTCCATCGACGTCGAGGAACCCCCTAACCCGCTCGTCCCCGGGTGCCCTCAGGTATGGCGACGCATGGTCGACGGGTCAACACTCGGACCGAGGGATTCTCGGCCTGGGCGACGGCGCCGGGACCGACGGGACCCACTGACTCCACCATCTATCCCCTCGGCGACCGGCGATCCTCGACCCTCTGCCCCAACCCTCGACCCCTCGGCCACCGGCGATCCTCGACCCTCGTTCCTGACCCTCGACCCTAGTTTTGGCGACCGGCGATCCTTGACCCGGTTCCGTCGGCGCCGACGCACCCCTAACCTATATAGATGTCATTCAGGGTTCCGTCGACGTCTTTTTCTTCTTCTTCTTCTTCTTCTTCTTCTTCTTCTTCTTCTTCTTCTTCTTCTTCTTCTTCTTCTTCTTCTTCTTCTTCTTCTTCTTCTTCTTCTTCTTCTTCTTCTTCTTCTTCTTCTCTTCTTCTTTTCTTCTTCTCCTCCTCCTCCTCTTCTT